>PVJH01001604.1:108532-173856 GCA_004026705.1 Nesogale talazaci | reverse complement strand
CATTATGATGAGTGCTGTATGAGTCCCCAATAAAATGAATTAAAAAAAAAAAAAAAAGAAAGTAGATCTAGTGAGTGTTTTGGAACTTCTGTTTCCATATTTATAAAATGAGTGTAATAATACTCATATTTGTCTGCTTACAGCACAGGATAATGGCCTCTTTACACTTTACAAAGGTACCCCAACATCAGATTTTAAAGTAAAAAGTTCGTGGTAGGTTCTAGGTGTTGTTCATTATTGAATTCTGTCAGCTTTACTGTGTGTATGCTTCAATTTTTTAATAATAAAATGAGATTTGTGGACAATGTTCCAAACAAGTGATTGGATTAAAGTGATGCCAAAAATGTCCTAATAACAGCCTACATGTCCAAAGAAACGGAAATTATAATGAGCAGGGCAAATCCGCTCATTAGCAAGGCTCCAGGGAATCCTAAGACTGGTGCATTTCCAGAGTCTGACTGCAAATTTCCATAAGCTCAATAGGCAGGGTAGAACAGTCCCTGTGGGCTTCTGAGATTGTAACTCTTTTTTTGTGGGCATCACTGCCCGCTGGTGGGAGTAGGAGGCCCAGCCTTGCTCCTAGAGAGCTGCTGCTGGATTTGAACTGCCAACCCTGTAGGCCGCCGATCCTCAGTCAACCACTACGCCACTGGGGCTCAGCCCGATTGTAACTCTTTATGGGAGTAGAAAGCCTCATCTTTCACCCACGGAGTGGTTGGTAGTTTCGAACATTTGGCCCTTGGTTAACAGTCCAACAGTAAGCACTACACCACCAGGGCTCCTTTGGACCATATAAGACTCTTGAAATCATCAATACCCGCTAATATCAGACTTTACCAAGGAGAAGCAACTCCACATATCACATTGAGGTGAGTTAATTAAACGCTTGACCAGTATGGTTTGTAAATGATGTTATAAATATCCAAATGACTCTTGGCAGAAAAAAGGTTACCCATCCTGGAAGTACATAACAAATCAAATCAAAACAAACAACCTCCAGGCCTACTGCCATCAAGTGAATTTTGGCTCGGCAACTCTATAAGACTGAGATGCCGAGCCCCGGTGGCGTAAGTGGCTGAGTGCGGGACTGCGGCCCGTGGGCTTGGCGGTTCAAATCCAGCGACGGCTCTCAGGAGCAGCGCTGGGTAGCTCCCCCGACCATCAGAGGGCAGTGATGCCCACAAACAAACAAACAAACAAAACAACAAGATTGAGATACAGTCAATCAGTATGACCCGTCTATCCATAAGTTCTTAGTGATACACTATAATTCTGGAATCTATGCTTTTGGCTTTACTCCCATTTTGGAGGGAATTTTCTGCTATTCTAAAGGACAGGATTAGAATGTGATTAATGAGCCCGGAAAATCCGCTCATTAACAAAGGGTGGGAACCACACCCTACCGTTGTTTCCATGGGGGTGTGGTCTGCTAACTGACAAAACCAAACTTCCATCAAAGACATTCCTCTGGGCATAAGTGACTTCTCAGACAGAGAAATCCTGAGAGTGTTGGAAGAGCATTTTTTTAAAATTATTTTTTTTTAAATAAATCATTTTATTGGGACTCTTACAACAATCCATACATCAATTGTATCAAGCACATTTGTACATATGTTGCCATCATCATTTCCAGAGTATTTTTTTCTATTGAGCCCTTGGTTCCACCAAAATTCTTTCTTTTTTCTTAAACTTAAATAATTTTGTTGGGGGCTCTCACAGCTATTATAACATTCAATACATCATCTGTACCAAGCACGTTTGCACACATGTTGCCACATTCATTTCCAAAAATTTTCCACTTGAGCCCTTGGTATAAGCTCCTCTTTTAAAAAAGCTCCTCTTTCCCCTCCTCCCCTTTTAAAAAAAATGAATCATATTATTGGGTACTCATACACCTCCCCTCACGATCCGTACATACATCAATTGTATGCAGACCTCATTTGCACACTTGTTGCCATCATCACTTTCAAAACATCCTCCCTTTACTTAGGCCCCCAGTTCTACCTCCGCATGTTTCCAGAGAGGATGTTATATGTAGATCCCTGAAATTGGTTCCCCCTCTTGGAAGAGATTTCCATCTGAGGTGGTTTAGGCCAAGGCCTGAGGCACCAGGGACTGGAACAGAGACAATGTGACATAGCAAGAAGAGCAGCACTGAGACCATGGAACTGTAAAACAGTGACCGGCAGACTTCCTAGGCCCGTAAGGTCCAGTTCCAGGGACCATATGGCTGAGGACCAAAGAGAGACTTGGCTGCTGGTTGCAGAGCGGTGTTGCTGTTTACGAATCCTGACTTTTAGTTACCTGTTAATTCCCTTTAAAAATGCCCTTATCGTGAGTATTTCTGTGAGTTCTGTGTGGCCATGGCAACAAATATTAAACCCAGTGTAGATGCAGAGTGGTGTGGGAGGACAGATTGGTGTCAGACAAGGTAATGAAAGATGGTGTGTGGAAACATGACTGTTCCTGGCCTTGTGGGTTCCATGCTGTTCCTCCAGGGACACAGTGGAACTGTTTCTCTGGGTATTAAAAATATAACTCTTTATAAAACGGAACAAACTCTGATTTCTCCCTAAGAGTGGGTGGTGGCTTTGAACCACAGACCTTGAGGTTAGCACTCCCATGCTTACTCCACTGTACTATCAGGGCTCCTTAGCAAACCTATAGCAGCATCCAATTGTCCCCATATACCTGGTCTTCCTCAGGAGTGGGTGGCAGGGGTTTTTTCGTCTTCCGATGGGAGCTCCCAGATTTTAAGCCTGAAAAAAAAGAAGCTAATAACAATATGGAATGTACTTCAGGAAAGCGCTCAGGGTCAGACATGATCAGTTGGGCAGTTACAATCCTGTGACAAGATCCAAAACATAAACCCATGTGCAGGACACATGGGTTTGGCAAGTTGGGTTAGATAAAGAATGATGGAAATTGAGTCAGAGGAGGAAGAAATTATATTAATTAGATCTCTTACTTCCATTCCTGTTCTCCAAAATTTGGCAGCCCATGGCGTTTTTGGCTGTTTGAGAACAGCAAAGATACTGCCCATCAATCCAGAAGCAAGGGTGGTATTTTTGTACCAGATCATTGTTGTACCGGATTACTGTTGCAGGAGAGAAGAGAGAGAGAGAGATCACATCTGACACCAGGGAGAAACCATTATTTGCATGCCTTCCTCTTTGATTGGGTTTAGTGGTGAATGGCAAGCAACTGCCCTTTGCTCATCTACCCTGAAGGAAAGAAGACAACAGGACCAATTAGTTCACATGACTAGCCTATCAGACATGTGCCCCAGCCCTGCAGAGTTCTTGTGACTTTTTCTCCAATGGTCTGTCATGAAGACTGTCTCCTGACCAGCAAGATAAGCATATCTGATGTCTTCAGAGCCCAAGAACAGAAATGTTATCTATGTTTGTATTGAGCAAATATGCTGCACAAGGCCTTCTTAAAGTTTTTAAAATGCCAGGATGTCACTTTGAAGACTAGCGTGTGCCTGAGCTAGTCTGAGCCTAGCCCTGATATTTTCCATTGCCTCAGATGCATATGAGTGTTGGTTGTTGAATAAAGAAGACCAAAGTATTTGAGTTATGGTGCTGGTGACAAATGTTGAAAGGCCTTGAACTGCCAAAAAAGCCAACAAATCTGTCTTGGAAGCAGTACAGCCAGAATGTTCCTTGGGAGCAAGCATAGCTGGACTTCATTTTCAGACTTTGGATATGCTATCAGTACCTTGAAAAGGACATAGACCTATATTCCTATCATTATACATTAATATTTATAGGTTAAGTATTAAGGGTAGCATTAGCTACACAGTTTAGCATTTAATTCTAATAAAAAGGCCTGAATCTCAAAAATCAAAATAAAAAAACAACAAATACTTTTCTTCTGAGGTCAGTGAAGTGCTAAGAGCATGCTAGTTAAATTTTACTGACTTAAGGATATGGAAGAAACCAAAAGAGTCTGGTGGTTTTTGCAGGCAAATGAGCAGAAATACTTTTATATTTATTTATTTTAAAAATGCTATCTTGATACTTTTTTGGTGCTTTTCTAAATATGAATTAGAGATTTCTGGCGATTCTTTCCCGCCCATTCTTGGCTTCACTTTTAAGCATTCTTCGGTCCCTTTAAGAGAGTGCAAATGGCAGTGATGCCTCCCCCCCAAAAAAAAAGACAGAGCAAATGTTTAATGAATCATGCAAATAGCTAAACAGTCAACTAGTTACCCAAAAGTTGACAGTTTGAACCCATCCAGGGGTGCTTCAGAAGAAAGACCTGGCAATCTAATTCTGAAAGGTCAGCCCTGAAAACCCTGTGGAGCACAGTTCTATTCTGTACCCATGATGATATCATGATTCAGAAGCAACTTGATGTCAACTTTTAAAATTTGTTTTTGTTTTGCTTTGTTGTTTTCTTTTTAGTTGCTTGCCTTTTTCTTCACCATTTTACCAATGGTGGGTGCTTGGAACTGTTTGGATGGGGTGCAGGCAATCAGGGGCTGCATGGTCTGTAGAGCATTGAAAGGGAAAACTAAAACTGACTAAAAGTCCATCTGCCTTTTATTTTTACCATACACTGGCAAAACTGACCAACATCATTAATAAAGTATAGCTCCCTCCGAGGGTTGAGTGTTGATTCATCTTACAGTCTTCTTCCCTCCCCCCGCCCCATGCCAACACCATTCACCCAGAGATGTGAGGACCTTCAGATCCTCTGTGCCTTTTGAAAGATTGGACACTAGCAGATACACCAAGAATATCTCCTTGACAACTTGTTTTTGATAGCTGATAGCTGCCATTGAGTCAGTTGCAACTCACAGTGATCCCTTGTACAGCAGAATGAAAACCTGCCTGGTCCTGGGTCATCTCACAACTGTTCTTGTTCTTGAACCCATTATTGCAGCCACTGTGGCAATCCATCTTGATGAAGGTCTTCCTCTTTTTTGTTTCCTTGCTACTTTACCAAGCATGATGTCCTTCTCCAGGGACTGGCCTCTCCTGACAATATGTCCAATGTAAGTGAGATGAAGTCTCTCCATCTTGCCTCTAAGGAACACTCTAGGACAACTAGCTGTTCATAAATTATGCTATACTGATAGTGATAAATTAAATCAGATTGATATGCTAATGAAGAAATATAAAGCCTTCTCTCCTTCTTTCCCTCCTATCCCCCAACACTCTCCTTAAGAATCCTCCCTACCTTCCCAAATAATACTTGCTTCTTAAGAATTTCTTTGGAGATAATAGCTCTTCTTTTATTGACTAACCCAGAGCTAGTGTTTCCAGCTATTTAGGTGAAGATTGCCAAAACAGGGTGCCCTAGTGGAAGGACAAAGGCCGATTATTGCTTCACTAATGCAACCAGACCCAGCCTTGTTTAAGAAGCACTGATGTTTGCTGCACATCCTCTATGATTTTGATAGTTCAATCTCATTTATCAATATAATTATAATACTGTTTCAGATATGAATGTGCTAGTGCTAATCTTTGGTATTTCACTAAGGCTATTCTTTCATTCTTTTTTAGTGAGATTGGGTCATTTGTTTGCTCTTGAAGTGCTCAGAACAATAGGCTCTATCAGCCCTGACCAATCAAAGATTCAAGAGTGAATGAGGAGGTATAATGAAAATATTCCCTGCCACACTCAAGGAAATGAAAGGAGAGGGGCCATGGCTAAATTTTCAAGGATACAATCTATGCATGCAAAATGCTATTGGGGGAAAAAGGATGATGGGCAGAATAGAGGGCCAATTTTGTTAACTGAAGTATAACTTACATGTGGTGAAACATACAGATCTAAGGTGCACAGCTAGTAACATGCATTTACAGCTGTTCAGCCATCATCACTCATACCTAGAACTTCATAAGATGTCCTCATATCTCTTCAAAATCAAGATACCTACAGAAGTAATCAGTATTCTGGTAGTTTCCTTTTCACGTTAATAATTTTCATTTGGTGTATCTCACCCAGGAGAGAGAGAATCTATCAGTAGAGTGGGATTTGGTGAATTCTAGGGCATCCCACGATTGGCATTGACAACACTTGGGTTGGATTGGAATAGTCAGTGACTTGTACCTAAATCTTCCAAAAACCATGGTATTTATTGTTAAGCGCCTAATTTCTGTCTCATAGTGTCAGACTGGTTCAACAAGATATACACAAATTTGGAACAACTGGGAATGAAAAATTCCTATAGATGAAACACACAACTTTTCTCTAGTTCTTTGGTGCTTCTTTCACCCCCACTATCATGACCTTAATTCTACCTTACAAATCAGATTATAGCAGAGCATGCACAGAGCTACAGATAAGAACTAGCAACATAGGAAATCCAGGATTGATAAAACCATCAGGGCCAACAAGGAGAGTTAAGATACCAGGAGGATTAGGGGAGGGTGGGGGGGGGTTAAGAGGGGATCCAGCACAAGGATCAATTAGAACCCCCTCCCAGGGGGACAAATAACAGAAAAGTGGGTGAGGGGCTACAGAGGATAACGTAAGATATGGGAAAAAAATCTATAACTTATCAAGGGTTCATGAGGTAAGATGAGCAGGTAAGGGAGGGGGAAGAAATGGGGAGCTGATATTAGGGGCTCAAGTGGGAAGAGAATGCTTTAAAAGTGATGATGGCTGCATATGTGCAAATGTGCTTGACACATTGGAGGAATGAATGAATTGTGATGAGATATAAGAGCCCCGAATAAAAGTATTTTTTTTAAAAACCTAGAAGATGTGAAAGATGTATGCTTACTGCATATTTGACAATGTGCTTTGTAACTCTAGTGTCCATATTTGTAATCTTCATCACTTCTTTCTGTCTGAGCCAAATGGCTGTGAAACAACCATAAAGAATTCACCGCCATCGGGTTCATAATGAGTTAAACTGAGGGATCTTAGGGCAGAGTAGAACTGCCCCATGGGTGTCTGAGATGGTTAAGTCTTTATGGGAACAGAAAACCCCATCTTTCTCCTGTGGTAATTTTTAATGGCTGACCTTGCAGCTAAGAGCCCAACGTGTAACGCATTGTGCTACCAGAGCTCCTGAAACAGAGTAATTCTCAAAATGCTCAAAGAAGCATGTGCTAATTTCTCTGTGACACATTTTATGTACCTTGATATTTGAGTGCAAATTTCATGTTTAATTGGTTCAATGGTAAATAAATATATTACTATGTTAAAAACATAGTAAAGGCTGAGCCTTGGTGGCACAGTGGTTGTGTGCGGGACTGCGGCTCACTGGGTTGGAGGTTCAAATCCAGTAGCAGCTCTCCAGGAGCAAGACTGGGCCTCCTACTCCCACCACCTGAGGGCAGTGATGTAACCCCCCCCAAACATAGTAAAACATGAGGGAAAAGAAAGCAGGAAAACCACATGAGGTCACACTACCCAACTGAAATGATAGGAGTGTTATGTTTGTTTGATTTTTATTGGTAGCCTATTATGATTTTATTTTATTTTTTTCTGTTTTGTTTTTTGGGGGTATCACTGCCCTCTGGTGGTCATGGGAGCTACCCAGTGCTGCTTCTGAGCGCCGCCACTGGATTTGAACTGCCAAGCCTGCGGGCTGCAGTCCTGCACTCAACCACTTACGCCACCGGGGCTCAGCCCTATTATGATTTTATTTACTCAAAGAACTTTAATAGTAGTACATAATCAATACAGTAAGTATGATTATGAGCCAAGTAATAAGCCAAGTTTATATTCTGGATATTTTTGTCGTTGAATATTACTCATGCCTTGAAGACAGTGGTCAACCAATAGGTATTTGTTGGATTAAAGTACATCTTGTTTTGAAATGAGTATTTTAAATGTAAAAGAACTACTAACTTGAACATACTATAATTTATTTCCTTGTCCCTCCCTCATTTAGGTTTGAATTATGTCCCCGCAAAAATATGTGAACTTAACTAGGCCATGATTCTCAGTATTGTGTTGTTGCTTTCCAAGTCTGTGATCAGATGTAATTATCCTCCATATTGTGGCATATATACAATATGGAGTTGTAAATCCTATCTTCTATATGTTAATGAGGTTGGATCAGTGTGGGATACATCTTGAGTCACAGAATTATAAGTCACACTCTTGCTTGAGTCACATCTTATATCTTGTATGACAAAAAAGAAGAGGGAATTGAGCAGTTAAGAGAGTGGCCACACCAACAAATGTACAAATGTGCTTGTCACAATAGCTGGATTTATGGATTATGATAATAATTGTACGGGCCCCCAATAAAATTATTTTTAAAAGAAAAAAAAAGAGAGGGACCTCACTACGACCAAGAAAAAAGAACTGGGAGTAGACCATGTCCTTTGGACCTGGGTTCCTGATGCTAAAAACGCAGAGGATTGGCTCTAAGACATATGGGGATCTCGAAAAGCAAAACAAAACAAAACAAAACAAAACACTGGGTCCACAGAGGCAGAAAGGAGACAACCCATTTCCGAGAGCCAACAGGGAGAAAAAGCCCTTCCTTGGGACTGATGCCCTAAATTTGAAGTTCTTACTTCCTAAACTGTGGGAGAATAAATTTCTGCTTGTTAAAACCATCCACTAGCTGAGCCCCGGTGGTGTAGTGGTTGTGCGCGGGACTGCGGCCCACTGGGTTGGAGGTTCAAATCCAGCAGCAAGGCTGGACCTCCTACTCCCACCACCAGGGGGCAGTGATGCCAAAACAAAACAAAACAAAAAGACTAAAGAACCATCCACTTGTACTATCTCTTTGATAGCAGCACCAAATAACTAAGAAAGTATCCTTAACTTTCCCCCTATTTCAAAACCAAGTCCTAATGGTCCATCAATGTGAAACTCAAGTTGATGGAAGTTGTTTATCCCACAGAAAAATCAATCAGCACAATTATTGATTGGCCCTCATTTATGTACAAGACACTATAAAGACAACCAAAGAAGTACAAATAGTTTTGAGCCTCTGAAGCTTTTGGCTTGGTCTTATTCGAGTAGTTCCCTGACTTGAAAATCTCACAGTGATTAAGAGCATGAACTCTTTGAGCCTGAGTTCAAAGTTTGACCCTGACACTTTATGCTGTGCTCTTGAAGAAAACAACTACACTTTTCTATGTCTCGGCTTTTTTATCTGCTCAATGGGGATGGTGAGATTACCTGCCTGAAAGGGTTGTTATACAGAATAAATGACAATATATGCAAGTAATTTAGGATGGAAAAGGAGGTTAGAATGATTGCACAACTCAAATAATGTAATCCACATCACTGAATTGTACATGTAGATATTCGTGAACTGGTATATGCTGCGCAATGTATATTCCCAACAACAAAATGTTAAGAAAGTAACAAAAAACTTAGAAAACAGCCTAATTGTAATAACTAACCACAGCTGTTAGATAGATTCTGCCTCATAATGGTCTATTTCGGGTTTCAGAGGCTGTCAACCTTACAAGAAGCTGACAGCATCACCTTTGTCCCGCAGAGCAGATGGCAAGCCCAATCCATAACCCACTGCACAGCCAGGACCTGTCCTATTAAATACAATTGAAATGCCTACTTCTTTTGTAAATAGCCTCAAGATTATTTTTCTCTTTTTTGCATTCAAGACTCTTATTTCAAAACACGCCAAGACCTGCGTGGTTCAATCTATCACCTGTTGTTTGTAATACTTACCTCAAAAAATTTTGCAACTACCCACAGATGGAATTTCTGCGTTTGGTAACCAAGCATCTTAAAGCGATGCAATGTGATTGGGCTTTGGAGTCATACAGATAACACGGGAATGTGGTAAGAATCTGGACTCCACCACTTGCTAGCTATGTGCCCTTGAAAAAGGTTCTTATCCTCTTTGAGCCCAGGATCCCTCGTCTGTACAGAGGGTAATGATACCTACTTCATAAGGTTAGTATGATGATTAAGTAAACTAATACATTTGAAGTACTTAGCATAGATCCAGGCACAGAGTGATGCTCATTAGATAAACAAACACAGCAACATTTAAACCCACTCTACTGAATTGATTCTTACTCATAGCGACCCTGTTTCGGGTTTTTGAGCCTTGTCTTTTTTGTGGGTTCTGAACTGCCATCCTAGCACTTGATAGTCCAATGCTTAACAGACAGCATCCCAAGGGCTCTTTAAGTACATATGAAGCATTCATTATTATTATTATTCCTTTTAGCCTAAGGTTGTTGTGAGAATTAAATAAGTTAATAACTATAAAGTACCTAGCTCAGAGTCTGGCATACTGTGGAAATTCAGTAAATGATCCTTCTCTCTCTTTCGTCTCGCTTTCACTTAGAGAGGCTTGGTGATTCTTACTTCAACTCTGTTAGCCTGGCATTCAAGGGAGTGAACAAAGCTGGTATACAGCCAGCCACGAAGGATCAGAACCGAAATGTTTATGAAGACAAAGGGCTGTCATGCAAGAACCCAACCATACTGTTATCAGTCTGCCATCCTTCCTGTTTCTCTAGGCAGCCTTTCCTGATGTCAACTCAACCAGTTAATCTTTCAGTCACTTGACATGCGGCTATATATACACACAAATATGTGTGCATGCATCCTGTGTTGCAAGCATTCACGGTCATGTTTATCTGAACACACAGTGTATGGTCTGTGGTAAATGCTGAAACTTTGTTCAAATTTAGGTCCCCCAAAAGCAAGCAACCTGAAATAAATAGTTCCTTGGGAAATATTTAGCCAAAATGGAGAGATGTACAGTGCTGTCTCATACAGTATATTACCGTTTTCTACATGCTTTCACACACTTTACTTCATTTGACCCTGGAGTAGGCCTGTTTTCATGATTTTTGGTGCTGCCAAGCTGATTCTGGCTCATAGCAACCCAGTTTGACACAGTAGAGTTGTCCTGTGGAGTGTGCCAGGCAGTGATCTTACAGGAAAACATTGTCAGGTCTTTTCTCCGACAGAGCATTTAGTGGTTTTTATCAGGAATGTTTCTGTTCACAGCCAAGCACTGAGCCACTGTGTCAGCAACATGATCATTCCTCTCTTTCAGAATAAGAAATAGTTTCAAAGAAGCTTGTTGGCCTACATGACAGAAGTCACCCAACTTGTAAGTGGTAGAAGAGGACTTGAAATCAGGTTCTCAGACTCTGACTTTAAGCACTCCGTGAGTCATCTATTTAACTTTTTGAAATAAGACATTTCATAGGATTATATCGATTGCTTAACCAATCCCTTTACAACTGGTGTGAAGAATGGGTTTTTTATATGTGGGGAGATGGCAATGTTTATAATAATAAAATTGTACTAGGGGGATAGTGGCAAAACTGGATTTAACCTTTAATCTAGTGCCTGACCTTTATATAATGAAATACTAACTGATTTATTAGTATCCGGGCAAAATGTCCCTCCCTACCACTTCTCTTTCTCTCCCTTTTCCTTTCCCTTCTCATTCTTTCTTCTCTCTCCAGTTCCCCCTTCTCCTCTCCTTACTCCCCTCCCCATCTTTTCTCCCTCCATTCCTTTCTCTTGCTTTTCTTCCTTTCATTTGCTTCCCTTCCTTCCTTTCCTCTTTGTTTGGAAACTAGTGTATATTTCAAATAATTCTCACCATTTTTGAGCTGGTGAATCCAACGCTTCCTCAGGTCTTCAGTTGGGGAGAAGACATAGAGAGGTCCTTCATCATAAATGACCTGGGCAATGGACACACCAACTTCAGCAGTTAGGGTTCAAGTGAAAGAAGAAAGACTTTGAAAGAACTACAAGGCAACCATTTTGTGGACTCATTATGGGAAACTAAGAAAAGCAGCAGAAAAACTGGGGTCACATGAATTATCAGAAGAAATCTGGAACAATTCATATCCAGGGATCTAGGGTTTAGAGCCTCTTCATTATGGGGAGACCTGCTCCTGGGTCCTCTTCCTGGGGGCATAAACTTAATTGATAATGCTGCTTTCGGTCCTTCATAGAGACAAGATTTTTGTCTCTTCAACAAAGGACATTTATATTATGATTAAACTAAGTGACCAAAGAAGAGAACTGAATAATCTCTGTAACTCAAGTTTTAAAATTACATATGTATTAAAAACAAGTCATAGTTATTATATATGGATTAGTCTCATGGAAAATATGAAGCTGATTTTTAATTTGTGGCTATTCTCCCTCCATTTTGTCTGGTCTCTTTCCATCACCACCATTAACCAAAATAACAATGATTTTACTGCATAAAGGATCAAGTATATTAAGCACTCTCATCAAATCAACCTACGGTTAGTGTTTTCTGAACACCTACCATGCATATCATGCTAGGTGTTGTGGACGGTATGAAAAATATACAATATATGGTCCAAAACCTTATAGAATTCATAGATATCATACAGTAGACTTTAAAATACACATTAATTTTGTTTTCTACGATTTTGTATTATAACTGTAATACAGAATTATACAATTTTCTATTGCAAAATATACATTACTGTTGGATTATCTGCTGTTTAGCATTATCCACTAGTCCAGTTAAACATTATCTTACTGAAAGACAATGGCAGGACAAATCATGTCTAAAGCATATCCCTTTACAGGCTTTGCAAACTATTGGGCAGTCAAGGACATGAACAAGATCCTTTTATATTTTTCTTTTTGCTTGTTAGTCATGCTGTGCTCATAAATCCATGACAGAAAGCCCCCTCCCCTGAGACTTTCCACTTCCTTTTCTGGCTTTCACTGTTGCAAAGGCCGCTGTGTTAATGACACGTGGTCTACAGGGTTCTCAGGACAGACTCCCACAACCACCGAGTGGCTCAGGACGTAATCAAGCTTAATTGAAGATTAGATGTTAAGCTCTTGTTCTCCTTCAGGGTTTACACTGCATCTACCAAGCCAATGCCAATGTGACCTTTCAGTCAGTCCAGGCGAATAGAATATAGGCTCATGTGTAAGTCTAATACACTTTCTTTCCCCGTACTGAACTTCCTAGTATCACTCCTTCCCTCCCCTGTTCTGCCTTTTCAACCCACATAACCACCATTAGACAGATAGGCAGAACCAGAAGGAAGTGAAATGCTCACTCAACAAACAGAGCATCTTTCTCAATGCAGATAACCATAGACAAGACATAAAGTACTACCATTAAAGTTGTTAAGAGTTTTCTTTGAAGTATGAAGACTAACCGACACTATATTACGATTAGGGAGAAGAAAGAAAGAGAGAAAGAGAAAGAAAGAAAAAAAACAAAAGAAAGAAGAAGGTAAGAGGGAGGGAGGGAATGAGGGAGGGAGAAAGAAAAGCACATATTCTCAGCTCATCCCAATCTCCTTCCTCAGTCCAATTTCCCAATTCACCTCATCTCTGTTTACTAAGACCTAGTATCCTTCTCTCTGCCCTATAAAACATACTTAAGTATTACATTACAGATTCCCTTGGCAAAATGGTGGGAGTAAATAACTCACCTGGAAAGGGTAAGGAAACCTTTCAATGATTGAAATCTGTTCCATTTCACTGGACTCTTCGCCCCTTCTCTGTAATGAAAGAAGAAAGCACAGCTAGTATGGCTACTGGTTGATTAATGATTCTTTTGGGGATTTCCTTTGCAACTGGGAGTCCTTTGCAAAGGCACTGGAAGGCCTCCCTAGGACACCATTAACCACTCTCAGGGTGGGTGGGAAGGATTAGGTAGCTGTTTCTCCATTGCCAATTCATAGTGACCATATAGGACAGAGTAGAATTGCCTTTTCTGGTTTCGTAGGCTATATATCTTTTGGGGGCAGAAAGCCTCATCTTCCTCCCATCGAGTGACTAGTGGTTTCGAACTGCTGACCTTTTGGTTAGTAGACCAATGTGTAACCACTGTATGACCAAGGCTCACATCATATGCCAAAGTAAATTCCAGATGGGTTCAAGAGCTTACTATAAAACAAATAAATAACAAAGAGCTTACTATTAAAAAATGAAACTATGAATAGCAGAAAACAGGTGTCTATACAATATTTATATCCTGCTAAAGGTTAGAATTATTAAGAAAAAAGATGAGCTAATTTGAACTTTCAAACCCCATTATAGCTAGAAACCTCACAAATGGAATCCAAAAATAAGTGAAAACCTTAAAAATACTTTCAACATTTATTACAGTTAACGAATTGAGTTGTTGGGCTGAGCCCCGGTGGCGTAGTGGTTGTGCACAGGACTGCGGTCCACTGGGTTGGAGGTTCAATTCCAGCAGTGGGGCTGGGCTTCCTATTCCCACCACCAGAGGGCAGTGATGCCCCGCCCCCCCAAAAAAAACAAAAACAAAAGAATTGAGTTGTTGATATATCAGAACTTCTTGCAATAGCCAGGAATAAGGTGGCCTTCTCAAAGGAAAATAGGTAAAAAATTAGAAGGCAACTAACAAGTTCATAAACATAAATGATCACAAAAACCTTACTAGTACTTGAAAGTTGGCAATGAAATACCATTTTATTGGCTGTCAAAATAATTAATGTTTAAGATCAATTATAACATCAATTATTGCAAAGAATACGGAGAACTCAATACTGACAAATAAAAAGCTCATAGAAGTATACGGAATTCAAATTATCCCTCTAGAAAGTGAAAGAGGAACTACCAAACACTCTGATAGGGAAGGCAATAGACCGTCTTGGTCAGAATAGGAAAACGTAGAACAAAAGACAAAACCATAAGAAGGATCAGGGACACTGTGGACCCTCCGAGACTATGGCCTCCAGACACCCTTCAGCAAACGATAGACAGAGCCAGAGAGTGATAGGAACACTGGGGAGAAACATGCTTCTCATACCTATCAACTCTGTGACACTCAATGGGCAGCATTTGCTCCAAAACCAAGTTCAGAAGGGAGGAAAGACGCCAGAAATGGCAACAGGCGACCCAGGGTGGAAGTGAGAAGGAGTACAGTCGAGGGGATTGCAACAAATGTCACAAAACACAATGTGTATGAATTGAATTGGTAACGGGGAAGCCAATTTGCTCTGGAAGCTTTCATGCACACCACAATCAAATGTTCAAATAAAAATAATATTGGAGGTGCACAGAGCTCATAAGGAGAACAAAATTTCATTTCTAGGGATTTATTACGAGGAAAAGACTATGAACACTACACAAGGTTGTTCCTCTCAAAGTAGCTTATAATGTCAACTAATTGGAAACTGCCTAGATGTGTAAGTAGTAGGAGAATGGGTAAATAAATGATGATGCAGCTATCAAAAGGAAACTATACAGTCCTTAACATCGGGTTATTGAGAAGTATTGTCATGGGGGAAGAGTTTTTTTTTTTTTTGCATCACTGCTCTCCGGTGGTGGGAGTAGGAGGCCCAGCCCCACTGCTGGAATTGAACCTCCGTCCCAGTGGGCCGCAGTCCCGAGCACAACCACTATGCCACCGGGCCTCAGCCCTATAGGTTGCCATTTGCTTTTGTAGCAATACTTTCATTTTTTTTTTGGGGGGGGGGCATCACTGCCTCTGGTGGCTGTGGGCACTACCCAGTGCCGCTTTTGAGAGCCACCGCTGGATTTGAACTGCCAAGCCCGTGGGCTACAGTCCCGCACTCAATTTATTACGCCACCGGGGCTCAACCTGAAGAGTTTATCATATAAAGTTAAACTGAAAAATTAGGTTACAAAGCAACCTGTGGAGCATGATTCTAAGTTTGAAACAGACTACATCTGTAAGCGTGAGTGCTAGCATATGTCTGAACTGAGTCTGTTCATTGACAAGTAGAGGAAAGCATCTGTCAGTCTAGACACCAAAATGCTACTAGTGGTGTAAGCTGAGTGGTGGGATTGTGAGTGATTTTTCACTTTCTTTCCAGTGTTTTTAAAACACCTTCTAGATTGTGTACAATAAGTACTACTCTTGAAATCCAGGACTCTTGGTGGCACAATGGTTGAGTGCTCAGCTGCTAACTGAAAGGTTGGAAGTTCAAATATGCCCAATTGTTTCTCTGAAGAAAGATCTGCTGGGCTGAGCCCCGGTGGCGTAGTGGTTGTGCACGGGACTGCGGCCCACTGGGATGGAGGTTCGATTCTAGCTCCACGGAGCAAAGGCTGGGCCTCCTACTCCCACCACCTGAGGGCAGTGATGCAAAAAAAAAAAAAAAAAAAGAAAGATCTGCTTCCCCAAAGAGCACAGCCTGGACCACCCCAGGGGGTAGTTCTGCGGGGTCACATTGGATCGCTATGTTTCAGAATCGACTCAATTCAGACATACGCCAGGTCCCAATGATGCCCAGCAACAGCAGCAGCATGCTTGTCATGGAGGAAAAACAATAAATCTTTTGTTTTTAAATCAACTCAAAAGTCAGGGATACTGTGCCTGGGAAAAGCTTGAAGGACACAAGAGGAGACTGAACAGTGAGGTCATCGAAGAATCGCCTGGCCTCAGTTCCTTAGGATTGTGGCAACCATATCAATCGGGGCTCTACAGTTTCTCCTGGTAACTGACGGAGTAACACTGATCAGCTCCGATCCGTTGGAAGACTTCGTTTGTCATCATTCGCAAGTTGGTGGTATGAATGTTTCAGAGTAATTGCCATGTTCTACCTCTGGGGGAAAGATACTGAGAATTCATAAAACCTGAGCATGGTAGAGCGGAGAGTGAAGCCGTATTCTAGGTTGTTCTATGGCGCCCTCCATTGAACTGGTTGACAAGATTCACAGGTCCCAAAGCCTCAATCTCTAAGTAGCTCTGCTCCCTTTCCCTTTCTCCATGGTTTCTTACCGGAATCTGTCTTTCAGGGGGAGGGTTTTTTTCAGGAACCACTGTTTCCACGCAGGTGATCTTCTCAACGTCTATTGAACCCTTCTTACTGCCTCTTCTCTGAGGAAGAATGAAGAAGAAAATGGAAAGCGATTGAGTGATCAAGAAACCAGATGGTTCTATTTTATTATGCAATCCTTCCACAGAGTAGGTAGGATGCTATTCACACTCTATATCAGGATCTGTCATTTTTGGAGAAGGGGAAAAAAACCCATAACGTTCAGATCTAGCAATCTGTCTTTGACTATCAAATGGGGGACAGATACTATAGAAGAGTACACGATAGCCTGCGTGTGTTTACCTTAAGAACAAAGGAAGCAATTTCTGACTTTTAGATTTCATCCTCCACAGTCACTTAATGAGGGATCAGCAAGCACCAGATTCTAGGTTAAGATCACCTCTGTGACTTCTTACCAACTCTGAAGTTTTGTCCCAGCTTAGCAGCAGCTAGGAATGTACATAGGTTCATCCCACCTCCCTCTTTCACTTTCTCTCCTAGGAAGCTCTAAGAGCAGTCTATGAAACTTACCCCACGTTCAAAGTCATACTCATAGTAGGAAAGCTTCTGTACAGTCAAGAGAAAGAGGCGCTTCTTAAAGTTTAAAGGTGATGTTTTCTTTTTCTGCTGCGATCGCTTCAAGAAGATGCTCTCCAGGATCACGGTAGCCATAGCTGCTGTTTGCTGGAGCTCACCTGTGTGCTGTAGATAATGAAAGTTGCTGAGGACACTGGGCATTAATCCTCATCCCTCCTGGTTCCACCTCAACCTGGCCACGTGCTTTCAAACGGAGCCGAAATGCACAACGCTAACAAAGAGCCTTCTGCCCACTCTGGCATCCTCCTTCTACAACTCCATCGCTGGCAGCTTCCGATGCGCTTTGACTTGGGGCTATTGGGCCTACATTGTTAGGTCATGTAATCTGGGTCTTGGTAATCCCGTTTCCTCTAACATTCATTCACACCTCACATACCATACAGCACAATGATCAAAGCAAGAAAATGAAGGCACTGCTGGCAAATGATGGGGACCTGTGTGTTTGGTCATGTCTACGAGCAGCTTTACAGTACCAGTCATGGTGGAGTTGACTAGGCTCCATGGTGGCATAGTGGGTTACACGTGGAGCTAATAGCCACGAAGTCCACAGTTCAAACCCACCAGTCTCTGCATGGGAGAAATACGAGGTTTTTCTACTGTCATGAAGATTTAATCTGGGAAATCCCTGGAGGCACTTTTACCCTGTCCTGGAGGGTTGCTATGAGTCCGGAACGACTCGATGGAGTCAATTGAGTTGATTGCGTTGACTCTGACTTCTGAGCAGCCCATGTGCATGAGAGGAGATATGTGTGCCTAGGGCTTTCTGTGGCTGTGACCTGTCATAAAAAGCTCTTCTTCCACGGAGCCTCTAGGTAGCTTCAAACTTCCAGTTAGCAGCCAAGCTTCATCACTGCTAGTACCACCCAAGAGGTTAATGCCATCTTTACATTAACCAGCCTTTTGTGCTACTTGTAAGTACATTCTGTGAGCAGCAAGAGTCTCTGTGCAGCTGTTGACCCTGCTATCCCCAGAAGGGATCATTGCAGGTGTCAGAACTCCACTGAGGGAGATATTGGACTTTCAGTTCCCAGTTTCCTAGACAGTGAATTTAATTTTTAAAACAATGTCCCATTGGGGTCTCTAACCAAGGTGTCTCATAAGGATCTGGAGGCTGCACCTGCAATCATGGGCTATATATTAACTGTCACTCAACCGATTTTGCCCAGCACCCACTGAGCCACAAAGGAGGAAAGCGTTATTGTAAAGTTGCAAAGAATAAAAGGGGGAGGTCAGGGACAGCAGAGGTTTTCTGTTTTGTTTGGGCCTTAAAACTTGTTTTGCTTTTTCCTGTTGGCCTAGGTTACCTCGTTTAAACATCATCAGGCAAAAGTGGTGCACTGTCTCACTGTTGTGGCTGTTCACTCATCATTTAGAACAGAGCCCGTCAGTTTTTTCGCCACTGCAAGTACATAGGACCCAAGAAAGGTTCAGTTTAGATAGCTGGGACAAAGGAAGATGAGAGAAGTTGCAGAAAAAACACCATCAGTTTGTTTTACCCCTCTGCCTTTATTTTTTGCTTTGAATTTCAAAATTGTTTTAGAATGACAGAAGTTCCAAAAACAGTACAGACTTGTCACCTAGCCTTCACCCCATTTCCTCTAAGGTTAGAATCTCATATACCATACAGTACAATGATCAAAGCAGCATGTGTACAATGTGTAGATTGCACAGAGGGTTACGAAAGTTGGGCTGCTGGACACACATTCAGCAGTTTGAACCTACCACCTGCTCCATAGGAGAAATATGGGGCTTTCTGCTCCTGTGAAGATTGACGGCCTCTGAAATGCACAGGGGTATGTTGATCTTCTTGGGCCTCTAGGGTCCCTATGACTCAGAACTGACTTGGCAGTTGGCTCAGTAGGGATTAAACTACCAATCCTACACTGGTGACAACGTTCCAACTTTGGTTTATTTTCTGTTCCTGGAACCAATCCAGATGTCACACCACCATGTCTATTTTTTTAATTTGGTCACACAAAGCAATACATCGTGTCAGTTGTTCGTTTGAAGTTCATGCATGATTTTGTATCATTGATTTCTAGACTTTCATTAGAAAGATAACATGAAAAAAAGAAAGCACTTAAAACTACCAGCCCCCTCCCCTACCAACTTCTGCTAACATTGGGGATTATTTCCTTTAGAATTTATTTTTTTTAACCAAACTCCTTATGTTTTTGGTGACCCCATGGAAGGAGAATAAATTAAGTTTGGGGTTTGGGGTTTTATTTTCTACTCATCCACCACAGATGATTACTCACACTAGGCAAACAAAAAAATGGTTATTTTCGAAGCCTGAGGCTATGTACATCATTATTTTGCTCTTTCCTGTGGTGTCGAAGGTGGAGAGACAAAAATAGATTAAAGGAACACCAAGGATGTTCAGAATGATCACGTTGCCACCCACTGCCTGTGGTGCCTTAGTTCTATGTTGTTGAAATGACCCTTTGAGAAAAATGCAGCAGAGGAGAAAACCTTTTCTCACACAATGACTCCCTCCTTTAAGGAGTCTCTCATTGAAATGACAAACGGATCGAGGGAACAATCCTAGCTCCAGTTCAAATCCCAAAGAGGTTCTTATTAATAATAAAGGATGCTACCTTAGGATTAGTCTTTTAGCCAGAAATAATCCTGGGTGTGGAAAACTATTAACAAGCTCAAGCTATTCACAAGCATTTGGCTAAGGCAGAAAGTTGTAGGTTCAAGTCTTTCAGAGGGCCTTGGTCAGGCAATCTACTTCCCCAAAATCACTCGCTGAAAACCACACAGAGCTCAGCTCATTTCTGACACACGTGGGATCTCCAGGAGTCAAAATCCACCTGAAGACAACTGGTTAGGTAGTCACCAAGTCATTGTGCTTAGCAAGTGCCACCTCCTTGCTATCTCTGTAATAATCCCACAGTTGTTTCCACAGCAAACTGCACTGAAATACCTCTTCACAACACAAGTTAGAGAAACCAACACCTCCAGTTACAGAAGACCACATCAAGCCTAGAGAAACTTAAGTGGCACGATCAAGCAAATTCGTCAGAGACATCCTCACGAAGTACAGTCAGTTGTGTTTCTTTTTACAATGGGAAATGCAGGCTGCATTTTACCTTCACGTATGGTGCATGCTCTTGGGTGCACTGCCGACCTCAGACCCGGCATTTGCTTCAGTCATGGCCTCTGCTCTCATTGCCTAGAAGACATTCTGCTGGAGGCTGCCTTTGCTCTTTTTCTTTTTGAGAAGAAATCCAGTTTGTACAAGAGGAAGTCTTCCACTCTTTCAAGTGCCTGTGTTGGGGTCAGGTTTAGTCCTGGTCTAAGTATGAGGAAGGAAGGAAGCCCATTACTAGTCCCTCTGAGCAAATGACTGAAATGGCCTAAGATCAGTCATCCAGATGATTACCAGGAGTCCCATGGCCGGATAAGCCCCTTCTTTGACTGATTTTCTCCCACTCCTTGTGATCCAGTCCAGACACGCACAGCCTGAGAACGAGGTAGTTCTTCTTCCGTCCTGACTGATCTGCCCTTCAGTAATGTGCCAGAAGAGGGATCTGTCTTTACAGCTCCCCCTAGGTTGGTGTGCAATAGTTGGGTCTGAAGTAGGTGCTGCAGCTTCTTTGAGTCTGTGTTGTGGAAGCCCTCCCCACCCCCATCCAATGTAAAAAAAAATGTCAGCAGTCTCGAGTGCATCTGACCACAAAAGATGCACAGACAGAGCTGGCTTTGCTCTGGTTGGGGGAGTGGAAAAGGAAGTGACGTGACTGTGAGAGATACACACATAAGCGCATTGACACACATATGGACTACTGTTCATGCAGAGAAAGAGAGTGAAGGAGGAAAATTCATAGAAATGTTCAGGATTCCTAATTTAAAATAGAATCCCACAGACCTGGAATTATGTGCGCCTTTTCATTTTATTTGCTAGGGTTTTTTCCTTTTTTATTCAATCTATTTTGATCTCCTACCTATTGTTGGTTGCCTACCTATATAAAAGGGAGGCATGGGAAGGAAGTTTGAGAAGAAAGCAATGGGACCGATAGTCCTAGAGGTACAGGGGGAGACAGAGTTGGGGGGAGGGAGCGGTGAGCAAACAATACCTAGACAGGGAACAACGAGGGAGTTAAAGTCAACAACAACAAGGATGTAGAGCTACTTGCTAGAGTGTCAGAGCAACAGCAATCTAGCTGAGAGCGACTACTCAGAGGTGGAATTAGGGAGAGTGTGATGGTGGGGCAGGAGGGAGGTGAAAGGAAACAGGAGAGAGGTAGGAAGCAAAGTTATGGATAGAGGTGTAAACAAAGGCGTGTCCATATGTAAATATATTGATTCACTAAAATAGAGGTATTTGTGCTTGACACAATGGATGGATGTATGGATTGTATGTACACATAACCACATCACCCCCCCCCCACATGGGGAAAATCAACTGAAACTGTGGGGGAAGGGAGACAGTGGTAAATGTAAGATATGAAAATAATAATTTATAATTTATCAAGGGGTCATGAGGGGGAAGAGAGGAGGAACAGGGGCTGATACAAAGGGCTCAAATAAATGTCTAGAAAAGAATTATGACAGCATATGTACAAATATGCCTGATACAATCGATGTGTGGATTGTTATTAGAGCTATAAGAGCCCCCAATAAAATGATCTTTAAAAAGATAATAAAATAGATTCCCAGCTAGGGAGAAGGAGCAAATGGTTTGAGCCTGCTTACTAATTGGAAGTGATGACTAAAGTGTGCCTGACCCAAGTAATTGTATACCCAACTGCTCCCTATGCAGGAAAGTTGGACATTGAACAAGCAAGAATGAAGAAGAATCAGTGTGTCTGTATTCCGGTGCTGGTGAAGAATTGTGAAAGTACCATGGACTGACAAAAGGACAAACAGAGGTATCTTGGAAGAAGTGCAGCCAGAGTGTTCCTTAGAGGGAAGGATGGCTAGAATTTATTTCGTGTCCTTTGGATGTGTCAGGAGACAGCAGTCCCTGGAGGAGGACATCATGCTTGGGAAAGCGGAGGGGGAGCAAAAAAGAGGAAGGCCCTTGATAGTGGCTCCAACATTGTGCCCAAGCAGAGGACCAACTGTGAGGATGGTGGTGTTTGGTTCTGTGGTACATAGGGTCGCAATGAGGCACCCCCGACTTGATGGCGCCTAGTCACAACCAGAACAACAGCAATGAACTGAAAGGTTGGCAGTTTGAATCAGCCCACAGGCATCACCACAGAAAACATCTGGTAACCCTCCTATAAAGATGACAGCCACGGAAACCCTCTGGAGCAATGGCTTGAAGGAATGAGTCACTGGGCCTGGAGGCTCAGGATCATGGTCGTGGACATCAAAGTCAATTGGCACGTCGGTCACCGAGAAAATGTTCTGCATCCTACTTTGATAAGTAACAACTGCAGTCTGCAAAACCAGTGAACAGCCAAACGAGGGAGTAACAATTGGGTTTTCCCCAACGGGATCAAATGCAAGGGAAGAAAGTTGAAAAATCCATGGAAAAAAACTCGTGGAATGGATAATGCAGCCTTTCTCAACCTGTGGGTCGCAACCCCTTTGGGGGTCAAAGAACCCTTTCACAGGGGCTGCCTGATTCATAGCAGTAGCAAAATTACAGTTATGAAGTTGCAACCAAAATAATTTTATGGTTGGTGGGTCACCACAACATGAGGAACTGTATTAAAGAGTCGAGGCACTAGGAAGGTTGAGAACCACTGCTCTAGAGGCTTAATACACTTGAATTTCCCTTTCATTTTTTCATTTTTTTAAAAAACTGAAACAGCTTTAAAATGTGTCAAAAGGAAGATCAAATGATAAGATATTACATTTTAGGTTAACTAGGCACGCCACAGTCAACTTTACAAGGATCTCTGTCAGATGACTAGGCTAGTCACGCCCCTCACTTATGATCAAAGGGCATCCACTGGAGGCTCAATTCACGTGTGGACCCGCAAATGGATTTTGGGTTTCCACTGTCATCTATAGCTGTCTGCAAACCAAATGTTTACAATTGAACCTCTGATACCATTCCTTCCTTTGCATCTGAATTTTATTATTAAAAATCCTTGGATCACAGAGATTGGGGTGTTTCTTCCATGGGAACTTAGATGATGCCCCAAGCATTTTTAAAAGCCTCCTGGTATGTGAGACTACAATTGCCCAAAGGGGGAAAATGCAGAAAAGAATTTCAAACAGTCATGTACCCTATACTTTCTGAGGTCTCGGAGGATGGATGAAGCCTTGAAATTTATTGCTCTGAGTTATTCTTTAAATCTTAAAGATTTAGAGCCTGAAGCCTTCTTAAGATGAAACAATACACCGGAGAGCAGTGATGCCCCAAAAAACAAAACAAAACAAAAAGATGAAACAATAGTAGCTTAACTAGTAAAGATTGACTGCCTTGAGCATGGTACTCTTATAAGAACTTGCAATAGAGCATCAAATTGACACCAGCAACTTGAAAAATGTAGAGGAACCATAGTGCCCTTGAGTGGACTCCAACTTTTAGAGACCATACAGCACAGAGTAGAACTGCTTCCTGGGGTTCCTGAGACTACATCTCTACAGGATCGGAAAGAATCAACTTTAGCTGGTAGGTTGTACTGCTAAACTTTCAGTTAAGCAGCTCTATGCTTACCTGACATGAAGACCAGAGCTCCTTGATAGGAAACTTAGGGCTCAGTAAACATATGGTAGCGGGGGGAAAATTTGGAAATGGGAATGAGAACCATTGCCCAATCTGAAGAATGTAATCAATGTCACTGAAATGTACGTGGAGAAAATGGTGGACGTTGTGCTGTGTGCTTTTTTCAATGACAACAAGCAAAATCAATAAAACAATCACTGGGTAGTGGAAAGTAATCAAACCATCCATCCTTTGTATTTTTGAACCATGTACATGTATGATCTATTCAAAAAAATTAATGACTTAAAATAATAATAATGCACTTAACTGAAAAGTGTTCAGACAAGCAAACCCACCCCACACATGCACGAATTCTCACGGGATCACTTTGTGAGTTTCTCAGACTCCTACTAAGCAGAGGAAGTCAGAAAATGGAAAGCAAGTAGTACAGATCCAGTCTTCACACACATTGTGGTGGAGGATTAGCATGAGGAACACCTGCAAAATCAGGAGACTCCATCTTGTTTGGGTTCCCCACATTTGCCTGTGTTACGAGAAAACACTAAGACTACCAGAGGAAACCCCAGCAGAACTGCCTGCTTGTGATTGGGAAGACCACAAATGGTAGCTAGAAGTAACCGATCAATTCAACCGATACCTAGTCAGAATATTCAAGAAGTGGTGTCTTTTCCTTATTTCTTCTTCTTCGAGGCACTACTTCTTGGAGCAGTCCCTTCCTCTACTCAGGGCCGGAGGAGGGAGCCACCCTTGTTCTCAATTCAATCTTCCCAGCAACTGCTGAGGAGAGTGAGAAGCGAGGAGGGCAATTTGCCCAACATCGGTGACACGCTTCGCTACCAGAGGGTTGTTCTTATTGCTTGCTTGACAGCCGTAGACGAGATAGGATGTCATCCAACTTTGTACCAGTAGCCAAGAAATGCACCTAGTGGCAAAAAGGGCTTGGGGTTGGCAGCTAACCAAAAAAATTGGCGATTCGAAACCCACACAGTGACTTTCTGGAAGAAAGGTCTGACAGTCAGCTGCTGTAGAGATTGCATCCCAGGAACTCTGCTGGAGCAGTTCTAGTGTGTGATAAAGGAGGAGGTCGTCATGAGGTGGGTTCAACTCGGCCATTTTGGTTTGGGCCTTATCATCAAAGAGCAACTGTGACCAACTCCTCTGCCTCTTCTGGGAACATGCCGAAAGAGAGGAACTGGTGGTCAATAGCGGCGATAAAAGAGAGTTCAGGGTTCTGGGGGTGCCTGAGGAGTTCCGGGGACGTGATGGCTGACTCATCGAGTTGCTAACGGAAAGGGCAGCAGTTGGAAACCACCAGCCACTTTGCAGAAGACTCCTGAGACTTTCTACTCCCGTGAAGATGTAAAGTCTTGGCAAACCCACGGGGGCAGGTCTGGTCTGTCCACAGGGTCACTGCAATCAACTCGAGGGCATGGAGTTTGGTTTGGGGGGAGCATTTGCCTCAAGGACTTTAAATCCATTCTTCTTGGTTCCATCATGGATAATGAAGGCAAAGGAGAATGAACTAGCATTTGGAAAATGTGGGTGAATTGTGATAACTGGAATGGAGAAAATGGCGTGCTAGTGCCCTGCAAGAAACTTAATCTCACTCTTCGAAGACAAGGGCTGCATAGGGGTTGCAAAGCTGTTAAAGCTCTTGAGGTCAAGTCGCAGACACGCCTAACCCACCAGTCAACTGTGCCTCTTAGAATGAGTGACGCTCCACAGTCCTGGCCACAGTCCGCTCTTCCCTATCGGGCTCTTGGAAGGGCACACTATGCCTCTTCCAAAGCGTCCACTCCAGAGTTCAACCCTTCATTTTTCCTGTTCTGGTTTCATTCTGTTTCGCTCAACTTTGTAAACAATTCAAGTCTTCTCCAATTTTGAGTCTTCAGCCATGGATAAAGCAATTCTACAATATTTCTCCAGGCCTGTCCACTGTATTTTTTTTCTCACCAAGACTCTTTCTCAGTCCATTTTCCTCTTTTAACACCTCCACAGGATGATCCCGCCTGACTGGCACATCTTTGTGCTGCTGCTTGGGGTTTTCAATAACGGATCTGTTGGCAGACACCTTTAACTGTTCGCACCCCCGGCTTTCCTTCCCAGGGTGTGTCATTAGCGATGGGATAGTTAAGTGGATGTGCTCACTCTTTGCTGCCCTCGCAGCTGTTATTCCTTGCTAGGTAGAGTGCACCTGGGTTTAATGTGCTTTGTCTTCTGTTATGAAAGATCTCAAAGGGGAAGAAAGTATGGCGGCAGCATCATACTCAGTACATCCCGATTAACATGGTAGAATCCTCACGTTTGTACTTTGGGTGTTTGTTTAGAAAGAAAAGATGCCTCACAGACTCAAAATCCCTGGTGTATGCCTGTCCACAATCTTAGTGCCTTCCTCAGAGATCTCAACTTAGCTAGACATGTTCTAACATTACCACTACATACATGTTCATGAGAGCCATCAGCATCTGCCAGCATGGGTGAGCACTGTATTCACATTGAGTGTGTTGATGACCGCTGTTCTCCTGAGGGCTGTCAACGCTGTGACCTTTCAGAAAGAACTCACCAGCCTTTCTTCCAGGCTACCTCCAAGTGGCTTCAAACAACGATCTTTGCTTAGTAGTCACTCTGAACTGTTTACATCTGGGGATTGCACATTTATTAAACATCATCTTATTGGGGGCTCATACAACTCTTTTCACAATCCTTCCATCCATTGTGTCAACCACATTTGTGCATTTGTTACCCTCATCATTCTCAAAACATTTGCTTTCTATTTGAGCCCTTGCTATCAGCTCCTCATTTTCCCCCTTCCTCCCCACCCCTATGACCCCTTGATAATTTATGAATTATTATTATTTTGTCATGTCTTACATTGTCCGACATCTCCCTTGATCCACTTTTCTGTTGTCTGTCCCCCTGGGAGGGTGGTATATGTAGATACTTGTAATCGGTTCCCCCTTTCTACTTCACCTTCCTTCCATCCTCCCGGTGTCACCCATCTCACCCCTGGTCCTGAGGGGTTCATCTGTCCTGGATTCCCTGTGTTTCCAGTTCCTATCTGTACCAGTGTACATCCTCTGGTCTAGCCAGATTTGCAAGGCAGAATTGGGCTCATGATTGTGGGGGAGAGGAAGCATTTAATAACTAGAGGAAAATTGTATGCTTCATGCTTGCTATACTGCACAATGACTGGCTCATCTCTTCTCCAAGACCCTCTGTAAGGGGATGGGACTTCACATTTTTATGGAAGTGGTATGTATCCTTCATTCACTTGCTCTTCCCCCTTTTCCTTTTAGTAAATTAATCCACTTTACCAGTTTTTTTAAATTATCAATTAAGTGGAAATAATTTTATTTATCTCGGCAGCTCTAGTTTATGTCCAAACTCACTGCCATCAAGTCGATTCTGACACACAGAAATCCTACAGGTCAGAGTAGAACTGCCCTAGTGGGTTTCCAAAGCTGGTGCTTTTGAACTGTTGACCTTGTGGTTAGCAGCCCAAGGTGGAACCACTAAGCCACCAGAGCTCTTTTTCTAGTTTATACATCTTAATGAACTTGCATAGACACAAATCATATTTGAGAGACACGTGGCAATTTCTTCCCCATTCTCCTGCTGGTAAACATTTAGGCTGTTTGTTGTCCATGCAGAAACGCATGCTGCATTGGACAGTTTTGTACACATGGTCACTGTTTTCTCCTGTCCGAGTGAATTCTCATGAAGCTGCAGACTCTGATCTGGCTTATCTGTTGGGTGATGCACTTTGTGTTATCCCTTGTTCACATGACCAGTCCTTTCTAGCTGATATTTTCTCATGAAAACTAGTAGAATCACTATCTAATCAGAGATAGATTGTAACTGATGGGCTAAAGACACATTCCTCAGATTTTGGTTGAGATTTCAACAGAGAATTCCCCGGCCTTAGAACCAAAAGAGAATCATTTGGGGGGGAGGGGAAAGAAAAAAAAAGAGGGACTCTGAGTTAAGAAAGTAACTTCAGTGTCTCAGTGACTGCTCCAGTTACTGGTGGTGAAGAACTCCAGCAAACATTCATTTTCTGCTTGTGTGCTCCCATATAAGGCCTCATCTGTCATTGCCATTTCCAAGACACTCTTGGCCAGGAGCCGGGGGTGAGGGTGGAAGTCTTCCCAGTCATTTCATGTTATTGACCTGTTTTCATTTTTGTTTTTGTGAGTTTTGGAAACCTTTGAGTCGTTTGCTCCCCATTAGAGACTAAAGGTTCAGATCAAGGGAGACTGGAAAGAGACCCAGAGAGTCAGTTGGCAAGTGTACACTCCGCATGAGATTGATGGAACTATTTGGGACATTATTCCTGTTTCCACTCCAGATTGATTCACCCTTTGGAACTTCTCTTTCAGTTAAGCTTTTGGTCCCTGATTGAAACATGTCCACCTTATATTCAAAAATAATATGCCCATTATAGAAAAATGCTTCAAGTATGGGGATAATGAAAAAAATCAAGTATGTGTAAGTTCACCATCCAGAGATATTAATAATCCTTTGACATATTTCTGAGTATTTATCTTATTCTTGCTATCATATTGTGCATACTATCTGCCACTTTCTTATTGCTCTTAACATTTCCTACCTGGCTATCCATCCCACCCACCATCTAATCCCCCAACACACTATACCTTTTGTCCAGGAAGGATCTAAAGTTTTTGCTTATTATTCCTGCAAACTCTCCCACTTTATTAGGATTTCTCTATCAGCATCATAAAGGAGCCCTGGTGTTGATGGGCTGCTAACCTCAAAGTCTGCACTTGGAAACCACCAGCTGCTCTCCAGGACCTAGAGAAGACTTCCTACTCCCCTAAACACTTACAGCCTACATGCAGAAGTTGTAGAATTGGAGAATGTTTTATTGTGCATATTTTTGCCAGAATTGGAAAAAAATAATTCCATGAATAACAATGACTACCAGGAAGAAGAAAATGTTCTAGAATCGAGTGTGGGATAATTGTACAACCCTTCTGGATATGACTGAATTATTGAATCATATGACATGTGGATGAAGTGCTAATAAGAGTATTGGGGGTAAAAAAGAGTGACAGTCTCAGGAGCTCACAGAGGCAATTCTGCCCTGTCTGACAGGGTCACTATGACACTATGACTCAGCATCGACTCTGTGGGCATGAGAACACACACACACACACATCACTGAGATCCCTGGGGGCACAAAAGGTTTGCCCTTAGCTCCTACCTGAAAGGCTGATGTTTGGAACCCACCCAAAAGTACTATGGAAGAAAGGACTGGCAATCTCCATAAAGAGTCTCCCTCTCGACCATCAAGTCAATTCCAACTCACTATGATTCTATAGGACCGAGTGGAACTGCCTCTGTGGGGTCTGAGGGTGGAACTCTTTTTTTTTTGTTTGTTTGTTTTTTTTTGGGGGGGGCATCACTGCTCTCTGGTGATGGGAGAAGGAGGCCCAGCCCCACTGCTGGAATTGAACTTCCGTCCCAGTGGGCCGCAGTCCCGCGCACAACCACTACGCCACCGGGGCTCAGCCCGAGGGTGGAACTCTTTAGGGCAGCAGAAAACCTCATCTTTCTTCATACAGATGGCAGCCAAGAAAATAGTAGGGAGCACAGACCTACTTCATAACCCATGGGCTTTCCATGATTCCATGACAACTTTACAGTGTATATGCTATAGGTATGTGTGTGGATGCATTAGTGTGTGTAGTACACACATATATTATTTACTGCACCAAAACATTATGTGTCAAAAAAAGTTGTATGTTTTTTTTTCATTTTGTTATATATTGCCAAAACTGTCTTTTTTCACTCTAAATAGCAATTTTAGAGTGTCCTCTCACTTCCCGCACCTTCATTTTCTTTTCGCTCCGTGTCTCACCAATTTTTGAAACCCACTATTTATCCACACTTCAGTGTTTGGCAGACTAGCCTGTTTTTTCATCAAGACCATAATCACGGGCTCCAGCATATTGCAGCCCTTAACTTGTTCAATTTGCACTTCTCTTGGCTCCCTAGGGGTGAGTTCACAGACTGCAGTTTAGTTTCATTTTAAGGAGGCAGGAGGGTTTGCTGATCTCCTGGCGGTTCAAATAAACAACATTCGCCCTAAAGTTATCTGCTGATGGCTTTTAAAGAAGAATTATAAGCCTGGTGTTAAAATTTCCAGGTTCCTGAAGTTCTCGAATGGCCTCTGCCACTATACAGAAATCCCCAGAGAAACTGAAATTCTCATGAGGCCTCAGAGCAGCCCTTCCTGCCGTTCCCTGGCTTCATTTGCATAAGAAAGCTGCTTCCAGGTCAAAGAGACCAAGGTTTCTTCTATAGCTTCTTGTTGAACACTGACTCACTGAACATGCTTGCTCTCTCATTCTCAGGAGTTGCCAGTCTGATCTGCCTATCTGTCATTGAAGCAAAATGGATCTCTCTGAAGACTTCGGGGCAAGCTTTCATGCTTGGGTCGTCATAAGCCAAATCTTCCCCCTTCCCCCCTACATTATTTCCTGATAAGTCTAATCCACTGAAAGACAACTCAGGAAATTTGCCAGAACGGAAATAAGAACTCAGAGGGATGATAATTAGAAATTGCCACCAATACCCTAGAGGTGAGTGGAAAGTTACCCTGGTTCTCACTGTGAAGAGATGTTACAAGGGATTCCAAACAAAACCATCAGCACCCACAAGCAATGTGAATTTGAACTTTCAAATCAGCCTTTAGTGTGACTAGGATAGAGGGCTTAGGACTAGCCCTAAAGAATGCTCTTTCTGCTCACCGCAGGTTTCCAGGAGTATTTGCATTTTGTGGCTTATTTGGAGGATAGTATTGTTTTGAAAAATAACTGAAGTTCCAGAGAGACTGTGGCAGCCTATCTTCATGGGCTTCGTGTACAAAATGAGTCAAGGAGCAGAATTCATACATAGCTAATAACTCACATTAGCCTTAAGGGCATCTGGGGACGACTTCCAAAAAGACATCCTTGATCTGCGTAGGCTCCCCAAGGCTCTCCTCAAGATGTTGCTGCTGCCCCCCCATGCCCTCTGCGCACACTGGAAACACACAGTGGGACAGAGAGACTGCCAGTTTTGAGAGTGGGTGGCCAAGAAACCTAAGGATGTTCTTTTGAACAGGATCAGCAATCCCTTCAATTCTCAGTGCCTCATCGTTGCTCTAAGCAGGGACTTCTGAGAATGCTGGCAGATCTTGGAGAAGATCAAAGTAAGAGCCAATGCTGATATACAGCACTGGATATGCAGTAGGCCCTAATTTCAGTGAGCCCTGGTTATGTAGTGCTTATCCGTTGGGCTGCTAACCTCGAGATCCGGGGTTTGAGACCACCAGCTACTTCTCAAGAGAAAGATGAGACTTTCTATTCCTGCACAGTGACAGTCTTAGAAACCCACAAGGACAACTCTATCCTGTCCTACAGAGTCATGAGACAGAATTGACTCAATCACAGTGAGTTTTATTTTGTTTTTGCATATATTAAAGGATGCCTGTTGTCAGATAAGTGGCGGACTGCTAGCTGGCAAGATCAGCAGTTCCAAACCACCAGCTGCTACATGAGAGAATCCTCCCCACTCCCCTGCCCCTGCCAAACAGCAATGCCTCTGCATCAATTCCAATGCACAGCGACCCTAGTTAGGGTTTCAGAGACTGTAACTCTTTCTGGGAACAGATAGCCTCACCTTTCTCCCTTGGAGTGGCAGTTGGGATTGAACCACTGACCTTGTGGTTCTAGCCCAAAGCTGACTGGACAGTGCCACCAGGGCTCCTTTTCATGGGAGAAAGATGAGGTTATCTGCTCCCATGGAGACGTACAGTTTGAGAAACCCTCAGTAGGGTGAGCATGAGTAGGACTTAACTCAATGGTTAGGCTTTGGGTTTCATTTTGTCTGTTTGCTTTGGTGGCACAGTGGTTCAAGTGCACCATTGAGATGTGAGAAGTGGGCAGTTTGAACCCACCAACTGCTCCCCGGAGAAAGGTGCGTCACTGTGCCTCTGTCAGCATCTCCAACCTTGGAAACCCTACGAGGTCATTCTGCTCTGGCCCCCAGGGGCCCTACCCATCAGAATCAACTTGAAGGCAGTGCGGGTTCTTTTTTTCTTTAAACAAACAAACAAAGAAACAAACATATCCACCCTTTGCGTTCTCACAGCAGCCTTCTGAAGAAAGTATGAGGAGAAAAGAGGGGAAGGGAACAGAGTAGGGGAAAGAAAAGGCAAGAGAAATGCAACGGCAATTGACCCTCACTTATTCAGCACCGACGCCGCCCAGGGCTATAGGAAGGAACGGGGGGGGGGGTTATCACAGGGGGGTGATATCAGCAAGGGGAGATCAGTGGGGAAAGGAAGAATGAGGGGAGAGAGTGTGAGGCGGCGACAAGAGAACGGAAAGCCACGCACATGGTAGGCGGTGGTGTTAGAATTCACCACAACCTCCCCGCTCGGCCACATCGTGCTGAGGCTGCCTCCTCCTCTGGCCAAGTCTCTTACCCATTATTACCACGAGGTTAGCTCAGCCTCCACTCAATCCTTCCAAGGAATCTGCACTACCCTGGGCCCCTGAGCCCCATGCAGCCCGAGGTAACAGTCAGCCTCTCCCCATCTCAAAGGTCAACAACCTATCGTGGCATGTGAGCTTTGACCGGTTCTCTCAAAAAATTGGCCCGGTCCAATTCCTCCTTCTGAGAGCCTCATTGACACAAATCTACCTTCTGCCTCTTGAAGCCATCGTTGGCCAAAGGGCTTGCTTATTTTTAGCTGCCTGCCACCTGCAATGTGACTTTTCCATCAAGTTTGCAAAGGTGCCCCTTTCCAACACTTGCTACCTTTCCGGATGGTCATCTCTTGTTCCCCTTTCCTCTCTGTATCCCCCTCCCCAGACCCGTCCTTAGATAGAATCATCGAAGCCCTTCAGATCACTGGAAAGGTAGCTGGGACCATGGGATGATGACACTCCCACCACCCCGCACCCCACCTCCGCCAGTCAAGTCTATGTCACCAGCTCGACTTTCTCTCTGGCCTCCAGAGAGCCCCTCCAGGGCGCCAGGTCCGCGCTGCTGCTGCCCAGCTCTGGCCAGGCCCCGACCCACCTCAGTCCTGACTTAAAACAGGTAGCTTCCCAGATGCATTGAGATGCCAGGATGCTGAAGGTGAGACTTGATCTCAGAAGACACTGGCCCTGGAGACATATTCTTACAGTCCAGAGAGGAAGGACTGTCTGAGCAAACCCCACCCTTTCACAGCCACTCAGTTCCCTTTTTTTGTTTCCTGACTTAAACCAATGCCTTTTTTTTTCTTCTCCTCAACAGCATGGTATCTGGTTCCCTGCTGCTGTCCCTGTTTGGGCCCTCCTCCCCAGCTGTCTCCGCCCTTCATTTGCTTGGGACCTCAGATGATGTGACTGTGTTGGGTCGTGCTCTGCAAGAACCCTTCTCAACATGATTCGGGCCAGTAAGACTCTAGAAAGGGCTGAGTGGAACAGATGAGCGGCCAGGTTGAGCTCTGCTCCCCTCCGGGTTAAAAGGATAACAGGCTTTGAGGATCTTAGGGGTGGATAACACAGGGAGTGGAGACATACAGAATGAGGACAACTACAGGGTCTGATTAAGACAAGAAGAAGGGACTGCTCAGAACGAGTGTCTTTTGAGGCTCATATCCTCTGAGGTGAAGACACAGGTAGAATTGATGGTGGAGAATGGAGAGTGCTCGCATGGGGACCCCCCAAAGCCTGAGCGTGACAGAGCCTGAGACAGAAGACTTCCCCCTCCTGAGTCATCTTCTAAGAAAGCATTTGCTTTTCCTAAGATAAAAGTATCAGACTGGAAACCCTAACAAAGATGTGTGCTCTTCCTCATTTTCTGTGGGTGCTGTTTGTCTTCATCTAAGATTTGGACTCAGGAGCGATCAGCACCCTCCTACACTGCCGGTGGGATTGCAGAATTGTACAGCCATGATGGAAAACAGTGTGGCGCTTCCTTATACGAATCTGAATGGAAAGACCATATGGCCCTGCAATCACTCTATTGACTATACACCCCAAAGTAACAAAGAACATATATACCAGGGGGTTACCCCCTGTGTTAGTCTGGGTACATTAGAGAAACAAATCCACCAAAAATCATATGTATATAAGAGAGTTTTATATAAAGGGTAAATGTGCATTAAGAAAGCACCCCAACCCAGTGCTGTCCAAACCCCTAAGTCCAAAATTAGCCCATATGTCTGACACCAATCTAGAGAATCCTCCTCAATCTCACAAAATACACACAAAGATGCCAACTGCAGGAGGAAAGCCGGATCAGTGCACATCTCAATGCTGGCAGGGGTCTCCACATGGCTGCTCCAGCACTCAAGGCTGCATCAGGGTAGGTCCACATGACTTCTCCTCAGGGATGTCTTGCAGAAAGTGAGCTTTGCCAGCTGAAGCAGGGAACTGGCTAAGGCAGCTGCACCCTGGTCCAACCATCAGAAGGCAAGAGGCCTGAGAACTAGAAAGGCGAAGCTCACTGAGTCATTTATCTCTCCACCCTTCAACTAATCCCACATGTGTTTATTGGCCAGGTTGGCATCATAAACCTTAACGATCACAACCCCCTACCCTAACCCCCGAAAAAAAATGGAAAAAAGCTTCACCCAGCATAGTGCACATTTTTCTTGCTAGGTGAGCAATGAGTAACTCTCTCTGAGTTAGTGCAAGTGGCGTTGCCTGGGAAAGGTATCTTTGGTCACAGTGAATTTTTTTGTAAAAGCAGTTTTGCTAGAACTTTGTTTGTTGGGATGACCGATTCATTAGAGTGAGGTTGTAAAATGTTTCCTGCTCAGGAAAAATGCCCCAGAAACTATTGTGATGTTGAAAACAGCTTACAAGAACCGCACTATGGGGAAAAGTCAAGTGCATGAGTAGAATCAGGGTAATTTGTTTTCAAAATGATCTTAATCACTTGGAGTCATAAGTCAAATTCAATAAAAATATAATCTAACAAGTAGTTCTTGTGAAATGGCCTTGCTCAATACCTACCCCCATGATGTGATCACTGAAAAATGGGTAACATAGCAAGGTTTGTTGAAGAAAGCAGATGGGGCCTGGCTATCAGAAAGAATAACTTCTGGGGTCTTAAAGGTTGTGGGATTGTAAAAAGACTTTCCCAGCTTTGTCTCCCCCAAAGATATGCCAAACATTAGAGGCTGTTTGTCAGCACATGGTAGGAGTTCAAAAGTTTAGAGATAATCTCCTTGAAGGCATCTGGTCCAATGTAGGTGGAGTTCACACCTTACTGATAATGGTTTCAAGGGAGAGCCAGAGAACAGGTCAAATTGGTTCGGTGACATCCAAACATAGGCTGCCATCTTGAATCTGGGATCTGCCCATCTTGTCACATGTGTGACCCAAATACCTCCCCTTCCTATCGTGTTTATGTCCCTAGATCATCCCCCTCATTGTTGTATAACCTATAGTGCAACCCCTTCCTGTGACGTGAAACCCCTTCCTGTAGTGATGCCTCTGAAGTAGATATAAACCTTAGTTAGGCATAAAGAGTTCTCTCTGTGTTGCCTCTCTTCCCCCAAACTCTCCCTCGCCTCCCTCTCTCCCTCAGTCCTCTCTTCTTGTCCCTCCTCCTCTTTTGCCCATGGCTCATGCTGTGCGCAGACCTGGCTGTTGAGATCATGACCATCCAGGAGGTGAGCATAATACCATGAAATGTGACTGACTCGGGGCTGAGCCCTGGTGGCGTAAGTGGTTGGGTGTGGAACTGCAGCCCACAGGCTTGGCGGTTCATATCCAGCGACGGCTCTCAGGAGCGGCACTGAGTAGTGCCCACGATCACCAGAGGCAGTGATGCCCACAAAAAAAAATGTGACTGCCTCAATTTTCTCTATCCCATTTCTCTTTGACTTGATTATAATCTCTATATATCTTAACCGTACCTATCAATTGTACCTATTGGACCCATGATTAGGTGTGAGGGGCTGACCTTTCCCCCATGAAAGACTTGCCTTCAAACAAGCAACCACTTAAGTGAGGCATCAGCCAAGTGCAATGGAAGAAGCACACTAGCCTGTGCGATGCAAGGGTTGTAAATAACATCATCCAAATCTGCAGGGTGGCACGGTATCAGAGCTTAAATTCTGAGCAACTAGTTTGTAGAGGGCTGGATGAGAGCAAAAGTCCCAAATCCATTGGCACAGTCTCCACAACATGGATTAAGCCTCTGGTGACACCCCCTCTGATCATATTCCAGGGATGGGCCTAGCCTTGCTCTCAGACAGAAGGCATTGTAAAGTTGATTAGAATGATGTAGTTAGGTTAAAATATAATGCCTTATCATTGATCTCTCTCTTGACTCAATGAATAATTACTCCATTTTTTAAAATATTTTCTGCTTTGTTTTCTAATTGAGGTTTTTCTTTGTTTTATTGTGTCATCATTGTTGAGCTATTATGTTTACATTCTGTTTTGATTTTGTGTTCTTCTGTGTACGAAACCCATATAAGACAAATCTATAGAGATAACAACTGGGTAAATAGATTCAAAGGGACCCAACAGGGGAGACTGGCATGAAATGGGGAGCTAACAACAACAGGTACAAAGAAGAGAAAATAGTGATAATATAGTGATAGTTACACAATGCTCATGAATATGGTAGAATTGTTGAAATGTATGGTACATGACTGGTATGTCAGCAAGATTGTTAAAAATAAGCAAACTAAGGGCTGAGCCCTGGTGGCGTAGTGGTTGTGCGCGGGACTGCGGCCCACTGGGTTGGAGGTTCAAGTCCAGCAGCAAGGCTGGGCCTCCTATACCCACCACCAGAGGGCAGTGATGCCCCAAAAACAAACAAAAAATAAGCAAACTAAAAAAAAAAAATTAATGTACCTCACCAGGGCTAAAGCTTATGTCCAACAGTTCACTCATTCACTCGCTACCGTAGAGTTGATTCCAACTCAAAGGGACCCTGTAAACTCAAACCAAACCCACTACCATCAAAAGCAGAACTATCCCCGTGGATTTCCAAGACTGTAACTCTTTACGGGAGTAGAAAGCCTCATCTCTCCCATGAGGACATCAAGGTGAGCAGCACAGCATGTAACCCAGGATGACACCAGGGCTCCTGTCCCATAATGAAGCCCCAACATTAAACTTCCAAGATCCTACGGGTGAGTGCGGTAAGCAGTAATGGCTATGATCATTTTTCAGCGGGTTGCTGCTAGTAACTAAGTGAAATGCTATGCCCAGGGCACGTCTGCCAGAAAAGTCGCAGTGGCAATAAGTTTCACCTGGAGAAGGACAGTGTGTAGACAGAAAAGTCACAGTGTGGCCCACTGGGTTTTGCGTCCAGGTCTGAGTACCTGGTCATAGGGGAAATGAATGAGCAATGGCATGTTCATAATGGAGATCATGATTGGTAAAAGCAATGTCACACTATGTCATGTGAGGGATAATCGATGAGAGGAAGAGGGATCATGCGTACGTGTTTATATGCCCATGGTCCTATGAGTCAGGAAGGAGTCCTGACAATGTAGTGGGTTATGCATCGGACTGCTAATCACAGAGTCAGCGATTTGAAACCTCCAGAGGGAGATAAGCTTTCTACTCCTGGAAAGACGAGCAAGTTCAGAAACCCACGGAGGGGCTCCTGCTCTATCCCGCTGGGTCACTATGAATCAGAAGAGAGTCGATGGCAGTGAGTTGGATGAGGTGGAAGAGCTTCAGTGGCGGTGCGTTTTGTTTTAATATCAGAAACCTTTCAAAAGGCCCCATGGGCCAACAGGAGAAGCTAAGAGGCTCGATGAGTAGCGACAAAGAGAAGGTTAGCTGTATGGGAGGGAGGAAACAGCTTCAGTAGCGTTAGTACTGAAAATCTGTCATTTCCTATAGGGTCACCCTGAGTCATAATGACTCCATGGCAGTGAGTTTGGTTTCTGGTTAGAAGGTAGAGGTCATGTTTGTATTTGATCATTCCTGAGGGCTACCAAACAAACATCAGTTAGTGAAAGAGCCAGCTCACAACCTATGGGTGTTTTTGGAGGGTGTGTTAGTCTGGATAGACTAGAGAAACAAATTTGTAAACACTCGTGTGTGTATAAGAAAGAAGTTTATATACAAGAGCAAATAGAACATTGAGAAAACATCCCATCTCAGTCCAGCCCAAGATCATAAGTCTGATAATAGCTCAGTTGTCTGATACCGATCTGTAAGTCCTCTTCAGGCTCATGAAACACATGCAATGACACCAGGGCAATCACAGGCCAGTGAGTGCAGAGTCTTGTGTATCTAGTTGTGGCAGAAGCATCTCAGCGCTGGCAGGAGTCTCCCTATAGATCCTCCAGTTTCCAGGGCTCAGGATCTGTCAGCATGCTGCCATGTGTCTTGTCAGCTGCAATGTCTCCCAGGGAGTAAGCAGAAAGATAGTGTCTCCTGCTTCCAAGAAGGAATTACATTTTCCAGAATTCTCCGGAGAAAGCCATGCCCACACAGAGGTCTCATTGGATATCTCCAGATAGACAGACTAGACCCCACATCTACACTCTTTATTCTCAAATCATCACCAAATTAGGTGACTGCCACAGAGGGTTATGCAAGCAGAAGACCCCAAATTCTCTTAATTAACTCCTAATTCACTGTCACCACCCCGTGTCTTAACTTACATCAACCCTTTTGTCTCTCTTCACCATCTCGTACCCTATAGATGCCCCTGCTTGTCCTGCAGAGTACAGTGGTTTAAGGGCAAGGTGTTGCTATTTCCCCAAGTTCAAATCCCAGATTCAAAGATGCCAGTATAATAACTGCCAGTATGATACCAGGTTAGTGGATTTCATTCTTAGTTTCTTAACTTGTCAAATAGAGTGATGATACTCACTTCCTGGAGATGTCATCAGGATTAAATACAAGGTGGTTAGGAGAATTTCAAATACACACACACACTCCTTATACACTCTAGTATAAGCCACCCCGAATATCAGCCAAGGAACCTAATTTTACCACAAAAGCTGAATAAAAATGTGCTGAGAAACCTCAGCTGATACATGGGTATATATGGTAGTTGTCCAGACCGGATATAGAGTATCTGGTGGTTTTGAGGTGACTCCTTCTCTTGGAGCCCCTAAATCCTGTCGACCTTGGGTAAATTATTTTCAAATTCCACAGCCTCAATTCCCACATGGGAAATTTTGAGATTAATAATACTACTTACCTTGTTGCATGACAGTAAGAACTGTATGAGAATCCATTGCCAATGCTTAGTATGTTGCCTGCCTTATATTCAGAACCGAATTCCAAGTAACCCTGCTGTCTTCTTCCATTGGACTTTCTTGAAACCTAGCAAACGTCTTCTGCCCAGGCTGCAAGGAAAGGAAGAACTGCTGGCTGCTTACCGTCCCATGACCTTATCACTGCGATCGCAGGAGCTGAACAATTTCATTGTCACCTTTCAGAATCGAGAACAGCCAAGTCTTTCTTTTTTTTTTTTTTTTGGCATCACTGCTCTCGGTGGTGGGAGTAGGAGGCCCAGCCCCTCTGCTGGAATTGAACCTCCATCCCAGTGGGCCGCAGTCCCGCGCACAACCACTGCGCCACCGGGGCTCAGCCCCAAGTCTTTCTTTTTTAATGAATTTTTATTGTGAATTAGGTGGGAGGTTTGCAGTTCAGACCTGTCCTCACTACATACACCTATCACCTCCTCCCCCTCCCCCTTACGAGCGCAGAACCCACAGGGGGCGTTCTAGTGCCTTGCCTCCTCTGCTTACTCTTACTGTCCCACCCTTGGGAAAGTGCACAGTCCATCCTTTGGCACGCAAGCCTTTGTCTTGGTTTTTATTCATAAAGCAGCCAACTCTTACTTCTTCGCCAGAACGAGCCAGTTTTCATGCTCGGAATTATTCCTTTTCCTCAGTCAGATCATATTTCCCCAGTTAGAAGCATGATTACTTGATCCTTGTGTCCCTCCTCCTGAATAGTGCCTCATAAATAACAACCTGCAAACCCACTGCCTTGAGTCGATTCTAACTCACAGCCACCCGTTAGTTAGGGCAGAGCCACCCCTGTGGACTTCTTGGGGGCTAGATATCTTTTTTTTTTTAAGATCATTTTATTGGGGCTCTTAAAACTCTTGTAAGAATCCATGCATCAAAAAAAAAAAAAGAGAATCCATACATCAATTGTATCAAGCACATTTGTACATATGTTGCCATCATTATTTTCTAGACATTTATTTTTGATTGAGTCCTTGGTGTCCTCTCCCCCTTCTTCCCCGTGACCCCTTGATACATTATAAATTATCATTTTCATATCTTATACCAACTGCTGTCTCCCTACCCCCTCAGTTTCTGTTGTTGTTCCCCCTGGAGTAGTGTGTGTGTGTGTGGGGGGGGGGCAATCAGTTCCTCTCTTCTTCCCCCTCTAGGTTAAAAATATTTATGGGAGCAGAAAATCTCGTTTTTCTTCAGAGGACCAGCAGATGGCTTTGAACCCCTGACCTTGAGCTACCTGACAGTGCCCCAGGGCTCCTTTTCACATAATTAAAACAAAACAAAATCAAAAAACCCAACTCACAGGCATAGAGTTGATTTTGACACAAAGCGACCCTATAGGACTGAGTAGGACTGCCCTCCTGTGTTCCTGAGATTAACTCTTTTTTGTTTTGTTTTGTTTTTTTTGGGCATCACTGCCCTCAGGTGATGGGAGTAGGAGGCCCAACCTTTGCTCCGTGGAGCTGGAATCGAACCTCCATCCCAGTGGGCCACAGTCCCGCACACAACCACTACGCCACCGGGGCTCAGCCCTGAGATGAACTCTTCAGGAGTTTTTGAACTTTCCTCTTTTCCCCTCGGCGGGGCTGGTAGTTTCCCACTGCTTACCTTTTCATTCGCAGTCCAAGTCGGAACCCACTGCGCCACCAGGACCCCCTGGTGGGAACAGCCACTGGACATTCGTTGAAGGGCCCACGCCACGCGCCAGATGAAGCAGAGCATCTGGCTCCCACGAAGCAATACTGAAAGGAGCAGGGACTGCAACAGAGCAAACGGATCCCTCTCAGAAGAAATGCGACCAGAATGCTCACCAGAAGGCTGGCAGAGACTTGGTGTCAGGTATGTTGGTGGCTCAAACAACGCGTGCAGGCCTAAGAACAATCAGGGGGCAGGGGCAGGTTCGGGCAGCGCTTCCGCCTGTGGTGCACAGGGTCGCTATGGGTCAGGGCCGACTCAAAGGCATCCGACAAGCTTGCCCTGGGGCAAGACCAGGCTTTCTCCTTTCATGAGACTTTACAGTGGCCCCTCGCTCCCTTCCGGGGTGCACGTCTCTCCTGGCCTATGGGCCCGCTGCACGTGGGCATGGACTCCATGGCGGAGTTCGGTTTGGGGGTAGCTTTCAGGGCAGGCTGTCAGGGAGGTCAGTCTTTTGGAACAACAGAGCAAGGAGATGCTTTCTGCCCCGGGAAAGATGTGGCACTTCCGAACCGCACCGGGCGTCCCTAGGTCAGGTCGAGTGAACTGGACCCAGGGAGTCTGTCTTTCTTTTTGTGGAGAAGCCTTCCATGGCACATGAATTCGCTGCCAAGGATGTTAGCAGGATCCTTGAGGGGAAACAGGCGGGGGCCAGGAAAGAGGAGCGTTTCAGCTCAGCCTGTTTCTCCCGCTCCCTCCCTGCTAGGCGGTTTGACATCAGAGGATCTGCGGAAGAACGCGGTTGTCGCTACTGTAAGGCGATTACACTGCAGCGTCGGGCGACCGGGTGACAAGATGAAAGGTGACAAAGCTAGGGGCCGGGACAAGGCGGAGAAGAACGTCTTCGCTCTTTCCGAGGCTCCCGCCAGACTTTCTAAACGAGTCGGCTCAGCCGCCGGAGGGCGCTCTGCTCAGAGGCGGAAACTCTATGGTGGCTCCTGGGAGGAAGTGCGAGCAAGCATCTCCTACATACTTCCGTTTCCGGGCGCCCGCCTTTCTTTTCGTCCTGGTAGCGCTCCTGTCAACATGGTAGGAGCCTGGGAGCGGACCTGGGAGCATCCAGTTTCATCTTTGTCCCCACTAAATGATCCCGCCCCACGGTGCCTCTACATCACCGCGCAGCGTCGGGGTGCTCACGACACCCCCTCTTGCCGCTCCGCCCACGATCCGGCTAGGCTCGGGGGCCCGCAGGCGAAGGGCTCGGGGTTGGCGGGGGCGTGGGCATGGAGCCGGGGCTGGGCAGGCTTCCTCTGGCAGGGAGCGAGAGCGTTCCCGCCGCCTCCGCTGGGTCGGTGCGGGCGCTGTGTTCCTCACTGTGCTCTGATCATGGTTTGCTTACTAGGTGAACGTGCCCAAAACCCGCCGGACCTTCTGTAAGAAGTGCGGCAAGCACCAGCCCCACAAAGTGACACAGTACAAGAAGGGCAAAGATTCTCTGTATGCCCAGGGTAAGGCGTGTACGCACTTGGGAGTGACTGGCACAGGCGTTGAAGTGCCCGCGTTTTCCTCTCTGGACTGCTGTCCCCGTGGGTGTGCACTGTGGATCCAGGCAAGGCTAGATGGTGGACGCGGAAGGGATTCTCTTCATTTACAAGCATCAACCGGGAGAAGTAACGTCTGAGCCTAGTGGGGTTTTTTGTTTTTCTCTGGGCTTGGGCATTTTCTTGATTGGCGGGCCCAATGTAACCCCCAGCAGAAGACATCTGCTGTGGTATCATGCGGTGATGGTGGTGACAGGTGCAGTCAATTTCAACACTCGACAACAGAATGAAACACGGGCTGTCCATTGGCGTCCTCATCTAGGTTGTGGGCACTGTGTTAAGTTTCGTCCTCATCGCAGGCCGATGTTGATTGGTCGGTTGGTTGCTGAGACGTTGGGAATAAAGCGCCCACACTAAGCAAATTAAGGAGCAATAAGAGGTCCACTTTGAGTTATTGGCTGTGGAATAGTGGATGAACAGCACTAGGACATTGCTTTCTGTGGACTCAATAACAAATAACTTGTTTTTCCAGGAAAGCGACGATATGACAGGAAGCAGAGTGGCTATGGTGGGCAGACTAAGCCAATTTTCCGCAAGAAGGTTAGTGATTATTGCTATATGACGTATTTTCCAGGAACCATACCAAAAGTCTGGAAGTTCTCATTAGTACACGTACAAAGGGGCTTCAAAAAATTCATGGAAAGATAGCATCAAAAGATAGGGCTTTTTTCTGAGAACGTTCCAGATGGTACCTGCAGGGACATTGTTAGGTGGGCTCCACCCCAAACCAGCCTCAGTACCACGGAGCAAAACACTGCTGAGGCTGGCGCCATCTTGGCAGTCCTGGCTATGTTTGGGCTCTTGTTGCAGCTGCTGGGTTGATCCATCTTGTGTAGTTTCACTGATCCTCCACCAGAAGTGTCCTCCCGGGACCGGTCCTTCTTGATCACATGGCCAAGGTACATGAGACTCGCTGTGCTCCACTGAGCATTCCATTCTGGCTGTACTTGTTTCAGAACAGATTTGTTCATTCTGATGTCCATGGTATGAACAGCTGGATCAACATCATAATCCAAATGCTTCTGTTCTTTGGTCTTGACCATGCATTGCCATGAAAATACTGGGACTTGGGGTAGGCGGGTGTTAGTCCTCAAGATGACCTATCTTTGCTTGTTAACATCTATAACCTTGTAGTTGATGGAGCCAGCAGCCAAAGTCTGTCACTTAGATCCTTTGTGGGGGAGATGGAAAGGATATACCCTGCCTTCCTTAAAACTCTGAAAATAGCCAGGTAGGCCTTTGACTGGCCTCATCAATTAGGTATTTGGGTGTCATGTCCTAGTCAATTTGGTAACCGTTTCCTTTGGCCCTTTACAAACTGCTCATGTAGCCCACTCCAAAAAGCGTTTGGCCTTTTCCTGTGGATTTAGGTGCAAAGCAATCTGTTCTCGGAAAGGGAATGTGTTCGTGCTTTTTCACACTTGAGTAACCTGTCTGAAGATGGGAAGATTCTGGCCTTTGTTGTTGTTTTGAGAACTGAATTCTAGTCGCCCAGGAGCGTTGAGAAGGCAGGGGTATTAGTACTTGTTGTACACTGAGTTACATTAGGCTTTTGTGAAGCCTGGCGACCAGCCTCTCGAGAAGGCATGGGGAGTCTAATAGCAAGCCATGTATCTAGGATGTGGACTCTTGAGTGGAGCCTCTTATCTGACTTGATGGAAATTTGATGGCCCATCATTGAGTGTGATCTTCTGCCTGGGTATTACATTTTCGCTTAAATCCTCTCGAGATATTTTAGGTTGCTATTTTTTTCCCCAGAGCTAAAGACAAATGGCCCTGGCTCTCTGGTATGCAAAGCTCTGCTTTGAGTAGGGCTTGATTTAACGGACGAAGGGATTTTTTAAGGAAGTGAATAAATGTGACGATTTGCAAAGGGTTTTATGGTTTTTCTGCTCTCCTGCCCCCACCCCAGGCTAAAACAACAAAGAAGATTGTGTTGAGACTTGAATGCGTTGAGCCCAACTGCAGATCAAAGAGGATGTTGGCCATTAAGCGGTGCAAGCATTTTGAACTGGGAGGAGATAAGAAGCGAAAGGTAAATCATTGTAATGGGAGCCCCCCTCTTTTTTTTTTTTTTTTTTTTGGAGCCCTGGTGGCGGGGAGGAAGGAGTGGTCACTTATTGGTCTGCTAACTGCATGGTCCGCAGTTTGAAGCCACCAGCCTCCCTTTGGTGTTGGTCTCCCACTGGGCAGTTCTACCCTGTTCTGTAGGGTCTACTCAGTCGGTGACACTGCGATTTTGTTTCGCTTGAGGGGTTATGTGTATGTTGTCTCCAAATATTGTGGTACAGTGATAAGAGCAGTTTGCATGGAGAGTGAGATGCACTGCTGGAGGTCAAAGATTCATTGTGCTAGTTGCTTCATTGTAGGAAAGGAAAAATGAGGACACAAGATGGAAATCTCAGGGGGTATAGATGGTTTTGGATGGGTCAGAGATTCTCCTTTAAAAAATACATAACTCAGTTTTTCTTTCTCTCTTTATAGGGCCAGGTGATCCAGTTCTAAGCTTCATCATGGTTTATTGACAAAACAATAAAGTCTGTTACATATACTTTATTTGGTTGCATTTGTCATTTGGTCGATCAAGAAACATCCCTGGTAAAGGAATAAACTTATTTGCACTTTATGGGTTTTCTGGGTCTTTGGTACTCGTGGACGGAACCTCACTGGTTGTACAAACTTTCACGTTGGCCCTTAATATGCCTTTGCTTTTGTGAAACCACTGGTTAATTGGGTATCCTGGGGAATCATGGAAACCTGGGGCTTACAGAGGAACACTAGCTCCATAATGAGTAACAATGGGAATTAAATGTAACACGCTTTGCCACTTGAAAATCTTTTTAATATTTTCTATGGGTTTAATTGACATCGATCACATCCTTTAAGTTATCATTTCAATTTCCCCCCAACATGATAAGTCTAAAACTTTAAGCAAAAGCATCAGAATAGGAAGTAGTTCCCTGAGCATGTAGATTCTGTGCATTTCTGTGCTTCCACCACGAACCCGTTTGCAAATCCTGCAGTTGGAAACCTGCATCTAAACCATAGTTGAGGCCTCCACACGGGACTCAAATCTGTCAAAAATTCTTCAGCGTTCTTGAGTCGGAAACAAATATACTGGTGTATATCTGCTCCCCCTTTTTTCCCCCTAAGTTCCATGATCATCCTGTGCCTTTTGAAGAATTTATCAGGATTTTTAGAGTTGAAAAAGTTAACCGAACTGACCTTTCTGAAAACCAGTGTTTGGATTGAATTTGGAAGAGGTTGGACAGATGGGGGCAGCAGGGAGAATGCAAACGAGACTAAAGTGTATTCACTGGGAGAGGGTCTAGCTAGCCACTGATGCTTAAATGTATTTTGCTTGGCCTAAACCTGTAATCCCATGAATTGGAACCCTAGTAGCAGGATGTGGACGTGCACCACATAACACTCGTTTCATGGTTGTAAAGGATTTAATATTCATTCTTCCAATAATTCCATTTTAATTTTCCCTGATGGCTATTGCTTACTGTAGCAAAACTGGGTAACGTTGAATTCTATAGGGCTGCACATTGATACCTGTATTACCTGCCAGTCTCCCTGTGATGCAGTTTTTCCTGCAGGTGAGTGGGTTTTCACTTCTCATTTACTGGGTGGGAATGGAAGGAACTTTGGTGTAGCAGTGGTACTATCAAAAACAATCACCATAAAACTTTGCAGTTGTTAATGGAAGGAAAGTGACCATCTGATCTGGTATTTTCAAGCGCCCTAGTGGTACAGGGGTTTATTCTTTGGGCCATTAATTGCAAGGTCAGCAGTTCAAATCTACCAGGTGCTTACGAGAAGTACAGGACTTTCTTTTCCCTCACAGAATTGTAGTCTAGGAACCCACCAGGGGCAGTTCTGTCAGGGTTGCTGAGTTGGCAGATTTTTTACTTGAAATTTTCAAGAACAAGAAACGTAGCCTTTCATTCTTCGTGCTCATGGGGGAGAAGAGGGATCTCAGAGGCTTTGACGCCTTGGATACATACTTGCTCCGAATTTTAAGTATGAGGGTCTTGGTGATTTGCCATTGCCCTGAAATATTGAATGCATGATGTGGGTTTGAAGCAATCACTGCCTTGTCACGGACCCCATGAAATGAAGCATGCCATCTGAACACAATGGCGTGCCTTTTGGACAAGTGTGCACACCGGCCTTGTATCTTAAGTCAGAATGTATCCAGTTACTCTCTTTTTGGTGGAAGCAAGATGTCTTCATTCCATAATTACAAGACCATTTTTCGACTCTGGGAACATAGGTTTTAAAAATGTTTTTCAGAGGTTCTTGAAAGGTGGTGGTCTGTGAACAAGACTTCTTAAATTTTTTCAACAGTTTTATTAGCACTTCATCCACATGTCATACAATTCAGTCATGTCAAGAGTTGCACAATTATCACCATATTCAATATTACAACATTCATCCTCATACTCATTGTTAATTCATGTAATTATTTTTCTAGTTGTGGTAAAATACAACAAAACATTTTGTAATTCCACTTCTACATGTATAATCAGTGAATTGTACGAGCCCCCAATAAAATCATTTTTAAATGTTGTACAATCGTTATTGATATCCTTCAGAATTGTCATTTGGTCCATAGTTAAGCTATCCATATTTGGAGATTTGTCACAGTTACTGCTGCCTCCGGATCTCTTACTGCCCGGAAGATGAGGAGAGGAAGCAGAGTCCATCTTCTCACTCAACTAAGGTGGGAGCAGAGCTACCCCAATACCCACCTACCTAAGTACCTACTCAGTCGGCAGCAGCGAAACAATTAGAATTTAAGTACAAATCCTGGCTTTAGATAGTGTATACCTGCCTCAAGGTTTTGAGAACTCAAGTGAATCAATACATGGTACGCATCTAGAACAGAGCCTGGCACACATTAGGTACCCAACAGATGCCAGCAGAAGTATTTTTTCTTTTCAAAAATACAACTGGAAGATTTTATTCAATGGCTGGAAATGAAGGAAGGCAAGATAATCAGGAAGTCATTTCAGCAGCAACATACACATCCTGTGCACTTTCTTTCGGGTCATTTAATATTGCAATCTAGCTCAATGTGGGCTTCTTTATCCGAAGCAAAACTGTGCCTGTAGGATTGATGCGAGTTTTTAAGACCGAAATCCATTCAAAGAACCCAAGCTCTTCTTTCACAGGCAGCAGCTGTGTGATGACACAGGCAGGGTTGCAAGCCACTGCTTGACCCAGGGAAGCCAGTGAAATGGTGTAAAACGAAGGTCCGCCTATCTCCTTCATATTTCTGATAGCCACGGCCCAGGTGAGGCTTGCAAGAGGTCGCTCCCAAACTTCTATGTTGCCTTCCTGAAAAGTAACCCAAGAATACAAGTATGAGAGGGGTAATAACTGGCAATAAATAAGTTTTCTCTATCTTGTCATAACTATCATATCATTATTGAAAAAAAGAAAAATCAACCTGTAGCATATTTTGAAGTCCCTGGCTCGCAGAGTTGGGCAAGTGTTGGACTGCTAACTGCAAGACTGGTTGTTCACACCCACCAGCCTGCTCCGAGGGAGCAAGTTGAGGTTACCTATATAAACTTCAAAAAGTCTCTACCATCGAGTGGATTCTGACTCATAGCCACCCTGTAACGGAAAACTGCCCCTGTGCCTTTCGCAGACTGTAACTCTTTACAGGAGTACCTTTAGGGTGCTGTGAGCCAGAATTGACTCGATGGTAGCGAGGGCATGATAAGCAAATATTTAAACTCAAAAGGCCAGTAGTTCAAATCCACTCCAAAGTCTGCGGGAAGGCAGGCCCGGCTTACAGACACCACGGAGCGTCGATCTGCTCTGCCACCCCGGGGCTGGCAAGGAGTCACAGTTGCTCAGTGGCAATGGGTTTGGTGGTGGTGGTTTTTTGTAATCAGCACATTTTAGGAAGAATGATGCTAACAAAAAGCCTCTTTACTGAGTCTAATATTAAGATCGGGTTGGGGGTTAGAATTCAAATATTTTCAGAAAATCTATGTCCCCGTGTAAGAGAACCAGGCTAAAGGTGAACTTGGTACTTGGATACAAAAGACAACTGAAAAGACCCCTACTCAAAATGTTTGGATAAATTATGCCATAAACTAGAGAAATCAGCAGAGCATATATTTGGCCGATACTTATTTTTCTATTATAAAGCATCAATACCTTACCTTTCTGAGCCGGTATCCCTGCTTGCCCAAGGGGTCCTGGTTGATGGCAATCACATCCTTATCCTGAAGGAGAGCCTTGGCTTGAGGGGTGATGTGCCGGAGGTCATTAGACATGATTAAGGGAGCTGCCATGATTGCCCAAAGGGCCATCTGCGTTACCTGCTGATCCCAACTGAGGCCAAAGTTGCCAATCACTAGCTGAGTCACAAGGAAATAAACCAAAGAAGAGAAGATGAGATAACACCCTGCTGGCAGTACACCCACAAAAAAAGCTTCCTCCCACAGACTTGAAGAGAGAATATTCAAGAGTCTTACCATATCTGGGTCATTCCAACCTCCTGGCCCAGCCACATCAACAATAGTGTCCTGGTGTGCAACTGACCAGTCCAAAATATTCTTTACACTTTGCCAGGAATCCGAGATATCACCAAAATTTCTCCAATGATTGCAGTACTGGCGGATTTCTGTGTAATTTGGCTGTGAAAACGGAGAGAGCTCTGCTGTTTACTTTCCACCAAGAGCCTTGCAAAACAAGACTAGCCAGGTGGGAAGGAGGCCTTTTGGTGCCTTTGGGTTCCTCAATCGGTCTCTGTCTAAATCCCTGGCGCCATGGAATTTCTCCAAAGGCATGTGCTTCAGAAGGCAATGGTAACACTCAAAACCCTTCTTTACGATGTGTGCATGTTGCTTGTACTGAAAAGTTACCAAAAGATGTTGGTTAGGCTTGTGGGACATTTTGAAATTGTTCTGTACTGTTTTTTTTTTCAAATTATAACAATAACATGAGCCTCCGTTCCTTTTAGAATCAGAAATGCACAACTGAAATGGAAGGATCTCAGGCAAAAGCTGCAAAATCCCAAAGGATTCACTGCAAGCCTCTAAAGCCGTTGGAATCTTAGGCACGGACGTGGTTATTGAGTTGAATAAAAGTTGATATTGGAAGTTTAAGAGGCAGATATTTGAGGAAGCAGGAAGTAGAAGGAAACAGGGATTCAGGTACCATTCAGCAGTTCCTCTGTGGCCAGGGTACAGTAATGGAGAGTCTGGCAAGGCCCTTCCTCTCACTCAATTTGCAGACTAGACAGACACGCATGGCAGCTTTGTGAAGGGAATGAAGCAGCAATGTGATCATGAATGGGCCTCGAAAAACTCGCTGCCATCAAGTCGATTCCGACTCACAATAGCCTTATAGAGCAGTGGTTCTCAACCTGTGGGTCGTGACCCCTTTCACAGGGATCGACCAATTCCTAACAGTACAAACTGACCGTTATGAAGTAGCAAACAAAATAATTTTATGATTGGGGGGGGTCGCAGCATTTGGATGGATGAGAACCACTGCTCTTGAGGGACAGTGTTGAAGGGGTCCAGTGGTTTTCTCTGGGGTTAGAAAGCCTTAGCAGCCTAATGTGTACACCACCGAGGCTTCTGGAAACAGGTAGAGAACTATTTTAAAGCAAGAAGATCTGTCTTCTCACTCTTCAAGGAGAGAAGTGGTGGATCAGACTGTTACAGCAGCAGTCTGGGTGAGAGATGATGGTTTCTAGGGTGACAAGAACAGGAGCAGTGGAGATGGAAAGAGGGGGATGGAGAGAGAGTGTTTCCAAAGTGGCACTGAGCAGAATGTGAAGGGTGAGAAGGCTGGAAGACTGAAAGATGGAGGGGACAGCAGTGCAGGTGGTGAGAAGTGACTGGCTTCTAGGCTAGGTGAGATGGTAACATCATAGTCTGAAGTCTAGTGGACCAGTTACTTTAAAGGTCGTTGGGATTGGTTCTCAAATTCTGAAAATCGAAACCAGCAAGACTCTTGGGTCCTGGGCCCATGAGCTCACCTTACGAAAGGGCCACATATAAAGGGGCCATTCACAGGAGTACACAATGCTTCGGCCAGTCCTGTTCAGGGCCAAAGACATTTGCTTATAACCTGTATGAGAGAACAATGGATAAAATCAGGGAAAGGATATTTGAAAGGATATTGCCTGGAAGGTCGCTGCTTATATTTCAAACCCACAGCAGAGATGGGTGGATGCACTCTGATTAAATGGTGTATCGTCTTCCAGAACTGCTGAGATTTGAACGTTCTATGTTTTAGTGAGCAGCCGTGCACTTAACCATCTGGGCCACTCAATTGGCTTTTAGAACCCCCTTAAACTCCAAGTGCACTGTATTAGCCAGGGTTATGGGTGGATGGATCTTACATGGATGGATGGATGGATGGGCAAAATGAAAGAGAAGAGGTGGAGGCACTGTCACAATGAGTCATTATTTGCAGCACTGTCACTGGTATTGCAAGCTGGGAGATTCGTTACTTGGTGTTCAGCTACCTTGGCAAAGTTTTTCCCTTTACTCATGGCTAATGCTCTTGAAAGAAACATACCATCTGCCAAATGTATCAAGCTGTCACAGTAGCACCCATCAAACTTCAGCAGATCTACTTCCCATTCAGCAAAGGTCTTAGCATCGGCCTCATAGTGCCCCATGCTCCCAGGGTAGCCTTCGCAGGTTTTTCTTCCTACGTCTGCATAGATGCCTAGCTTCAGTCCTTTGCTGTGGACCTGAAGTTAGAGAAAAGCGCATTAACACAACGGAATGGCAATTACTAAAGGGCAGAGAGAAGAAGCACACCACACAGGGGCCGAGACAAGTGCATTCCACCAAGGAGCAGGTTCTTCTTGGGGTTTATTTTTGTTTCCCCACAAACCCTCAGGAGACCACAGCTGAGTTTAGTAGAAAAAAAAGAACAGTCCTCCCATCAATTCTGCTGAGCTGGATTAAATTACACAGAAGCTTCAAAGAAAACCTCACAAAACCCTTTCCTTTTAACTCTTTCTATGAAACTTTTCAAACATCCTGATATATGTAAGCTACAGCAGAGGATTAAGAAGAAAGCTATCAGCCACTCTAACCATCCTTCAGATGGGGTGGCACCTTGCAAAAAGGCTGGGCCCTTGGCTCTTTCTATACATAGCACGACCTGAGGCCAGCACATGGGGGCAGACGAGATTAAGGGGCACCTGATCCTAAGACTGGGGCTGGAGGTAAGCACACTCACAAGGTAAGAGGTCATCTACCCTGGACATGTGAGGAGAGGCCACTGTGCACCCTGAGGCTCAGAGGAGCTTCCTGGCTGGTGATTGTGTACAAAAGAGGGCGGTGTGTCTTTCCTCTCAGGTCTTATTTGGTGTGTCTCTTGGACTTCCTGCTTTGGAAAAGTGGTAGCCTTAAGTATGGTGTGTTCTGCGAATTCGGAGTCATTCTAGCACATGAACAACCCCACAGCAGGAAGGGCCGGCCTCTGCGTATCTAGCAAGAAGAAAGAAGGTGTCCCGAGTGGGGAAGTCTGGGGCTGAGAAACGCCGCCCAGGTGCAGGTCGGAAAGAGCTCAGGGGGGCTGGCATTGAAGAGAGTGTGCCGTGAGCCGCTGTTGACAAGGGTGGAGAAGTGCAAAGGTAAATACTGGATCACTAGTCATGTTGACCCAGACCAAGCAGTTAGCAAGGACGATGCGATGTATCCACTGTCCCCCTTGCGTGGTGCTCCTCCAAACGTGACCTTTACCGGGCAACGAGGGGGTTAGTCCAGAATACTTCCCTTCTGTCTTCTAAAATTCTAGTATAATCCCAATAGCCGCTCAAAGGTTAAATGGAAATATACCCATACGTACATCACGAGCCCCACCCACTGCCATTGAGTAGATTCCACCTTCTCAGAAAACCCAAACTCTCAGCCATGGAAACAATGCTGACTTACGGGGAGCCTTCAGGTCAGAGGCGAACTGCCCCTGTGCGTTTCTGGGACTGTAACTCTTCACAGGAGGAGTGCAAAGCCTCATCTTTCTCCCAAGGAATGGATGGTAGTTTCAAACTACCAACCTTGTGGTTAGTAGTCCAATGGATAACCCACTATGCCACCAAGGCTCCTGGCACTCCCGATATAGGGTTTCCAAGACAGTAAATCTTTATGGGAGTAAGGGAACTCTGTCTCTCATTTCTCCCCTCAAGCAGCTGGTGGATTTGAACCACTGCTGATACCACTCGAGTTCCTTACATCTACATCTGGAACCAAATTCTCTTTTTCTCCTCAGAAAACCCAGTGGTTTGGGCAAAAGGATAACTCCTCCAAGATGGGCCTCACAAGCTGTTGTAAAATAAGTATTAGTAGACGGAATGACTACCCCACCTAAGAAGTCTTTACAATTCAACGCTCAGTGAAGAGTAGCTGTAGTACTTTCTAAGTGTCAGGAGAGCTGTTTCTGAAAAGGCTTCTCTGTACAGAAGTGCTTATCGGTGCCTGAGTAACAGAAGAGAGAGGGAGAGCAGAGAGCGGCAGGGAGAAGCAGACAGACACAGACTTCAAATCACTACACTCACATAATTGGCTAGGCGGCGAATCCCACCAGGAAAGCGCTTAGGGTCTGCCTGAAGATTGTCTTTCGCATCTCGTGTGCGCGCCATCCAACAGTCATCAATGCACAGGTACTGGTAGCCTGCGTCCTTCCAGCCATCCGATACCATGCGATCGGCCATCTGCATGAAGAGCTGTTCACTGACAAGAGAAGCCAAGAATCACTAGTAGTTTGTTTCAACCGAAAGTCTGTAGTGGGGTTTCCGACACATCAGGCACCCTTGGGATTTACTGTAAAACAACACACCACAAAACCCAAACCCACCCAGGAATAGTTTGGTAGTGCTCACAGCCAATACAAGGTGAAAGAGGCTTCAGGGGGTCCTTTTTCTTCCCCTTCCCCATGTCCTTGAGAGCAGAGCAAAAACAAGACAAACCCAAGCAACGTCAACTTAATGGATTAACACAGGAAGGAGACTGTGAAGCTATTAGAACTCACCAGAAAGCTCAGTAAGATGGCCAGGTGCCCCGTTGATATCCTTCAAAACTTCTCTAGGTCTCAATGCTAACCTTCTTGTGGAGCTGAAGAGCCTATTCACCAGTCACAGAGCAACGTAAAGTGCCTCCAAATTAGCTGAAGAGATTACAGGACCCGGATGTGTAAAACTGACACCTCTAAATGATTTGAATTCATGAAGAGACATCTTGCCCTTACAAAGGAAAACTCGGTAGTATGAAGATGGAAAATCTCCCTTCAAACCTGTATACCTTTGAACAAACCTCCAAAGGATGTCTTAAGAAACTTGACAAAAGTGAGCCCCAATGTCCCCCTACTTTGGAGGTGCTCTAGGTTGCTGCTGTCATGGAACTGGGTATGTATGAAGTGTGGCACTTTTAAAGCAGAGAGTAAAGTCCAAGCGTACCAACAATCGAAATGACAAAAAATCCATAAAAACAGTAGTGGAAATTGTGGTGACGATACCTTGAGGATCTCCGGTGGTTGCGAACAGTGTGTGCTCTGTGTTCAACCTAAACGTGTGTGAAAGATGAGACTCTCTGCTTCTGTTAGATTTTAGCTGACTCTGCCCTATAGGGTCTGCTGGAATCGAATTGTGTGCAGTGAGTTTGGTTTGGGTTGGTTAACCTCCAGGTTCCGGCTGTTCAAGCCTACCAGTGGGACCACAGAAAGAACGAAACCCTGGGGATCAGCTTCAGTGAAAAGAAACAGTGCAGAGCCAGTTTACCATCAAAAATCATGTTTACTTTGGAAGGCAAGCAAGGAAAAGAGCATTTCCGCCCTCGCCAATAGACAGCTTCAAGGAGGCATTCGCGTCCAATATTGTTGGGGAATGTGAGGAGAAAGCGTACCCTCCACGAAATTCTCACTGCCATCCTGTCGATTCCAATTCACAGCAACCCCCTAGGGCAGAGTAGAACTGCCCCTGTGATTTTCCCGAAACTTTAAACTTTTCCTGGGACTAGAAAGCCTCATCTTTCTCCCACGGAGCGCTTGGTGGTTTTAGATTGCTGACCTTGCAGCTAGTAGCCCAATACATACTCCACTACACCACCAGGACTTCTTCTGCTTACCCTTCGGCCCCATAGGCAGACTTCAAAAAATGTATTCTAAGGAAGAAATCAGGGATGCACACATTTTTGATTATGAAAAAAGTGAAAACAACCCAGAATAGGAATCATTTAAAATACATCACACACACACACACACACACACACACACACACAGCAATACTACCCAAAGTGAAAAAGAAGTAGACCATCTCTTTCTTCTTCCTAGTCTGTCCTTAGTTTGGAAGCTCCATCCATGAAACCTGTTCACTATGGGTTGACCCTGCTGGTAATTTGGAATGACAGTAGCAAGACTTCCAGCATCACAGTAACACACAAGGCACAAATGCGTAGGGACTGCATTTATTCTATGTCACAATGAGCTCTGGTGGTACATTAGTTATGAGTCCAGTGGCTAACTGGAAGCTAGAGAAAGATGTGGCCTTCTGCTGCCGTATAGATTATAGCCTTAGAAACACAATGGGGCAGTTCTACGTTGTGCCAACAGCATCACTAGTGAGAATCAACTGAATGGCCAAGGGGTACATGGGGATTCTGTGCCCGGCACTCTGCTTACACGGAGACCACTGCCACGGAGTCAGATGTTATTCATCATGACCTTATAGGGTAGGGGGGAACTACCTCACAGGGTCTTCCGGGCCGTAAATCTTTATAGAAACTTGTCTATAAAGTTTCCCTCTGGGGAGGGTAATCTTTGGTTTCATTACCCTCTTCTCAACTGTGGACATTTTTTTTTTGAAATTTAGTAAGCCCAAGTCTTAGAATCAGAGAGGCGCTTCCTTGGGGTCACATGGATTTCGTCTAAAACTAAGGAAGCTGAATAGCTTCTCTGATGTCCAACTAGTATCTGCCTTTACCTGGAATGGCATTCACAAGACTCAGAGACCAGCTGGAGCGGACTCAAGAATCTTAAGAAAGCCAGAGATCCTCGCTCCAAAGACATATCCACGCAGTTACAAGTGTGGATTTACACTTACTTTCCCATGGACTCCAGGTGTTACCTGAGAGGTCAAACATGGTACTATGTTGATCTTGGCCATGTATTAGTTTGTTCAAAGCTCCCCAGTGTGCAATAAGAACTATATAGTCTTGAGATCAAGAAACTGAGGGTAAGAGAGGGTTTTCTCACCTCCCCCCCCCAAACATTCCACCTCTGATGGGCCTCTCTGAAGTTCCTCTCTGAAGTTCCAGTCTGCCCAGGCTGCTCCTTCCGACTCCGTGAGATAAGAGGTATTTTTCCCCATGTAAACACGAGGAAAGGTGAGGATCAGCTCGGTTCCACAGCTGCCTTACCCATGCTAGCGACTCAGAGCAATACCTAGCTAACCCTCGTCAGTGCCAAGTCCCTCCATGTCAACCAGCCCCAGCCTGATGTCACAATGCAGGGCAAGGAAGTTGGGGGGAGAGGAGGTCAGCAGGCTATCTCAGGGATCCAAAGGTCTCACACCCTCACATGGGAAGGAACCCGTGACTCCGAAAAGGGAAGAAACGGGCCGACTCCAGTTCCTCCGTTCTCCTATGCACCCCAACTGGGCTCCCTGATGGAACCAGGCACAGGGAGAGCCAAGCGAAGCTCACAAGAAGGGTCTGAGTGAAGGCGGGATCCTGGAAGGCAACTCCAGGTGGGTGGCGAGGAAGGACGACGGAAAGGGAGAAGTAGGGGCTGGTCTCTCACCCCAGAAAGGGTCACACAGAGAAAGAAAGTTTCGGGTTACTTTGCTGGGCATTGGAAAAGAAAAAAGCAGCAGCCGTACGGGCGTTCTTCCTTTGGCTCACACGTTTCTGCAGAGATCCATCACCTCCTACAACGCAGCCGGACAAACAGGGAAAGGGAAGGGAGGGGTGTGCCAGCATCTGATACCTGACGCAGGAATCCGGCTCGTCCTTGCAGTCAACATTACACATGAAGCGCTCCCAGTGCAGCCAGCCCATGGTAGGGGTGAGCGACAAGCCATTATCCAGCGCCCCGGCCCCCGGGACGCCCCAGAGGACGAGGGCTAGGGCAGGAAGCGCAAGCACCCCGTTGGCCTGCCGCCCAGCGTTCATGATGGTTCGCGTCACCACCTTCACTCTGGACTCAATTCCGCGGGTAACCCGGCCTTTTAAGTTGAACCTTAGAGGCGGACCAATCAGCGAGCGCTAGCGAACAATGACGTGATCGTTTCTCAGGCAACTGGAACGGTTATCCCCCGAGGCGGACCAATGAGCAGTCCCGTAAGACGCCCGGCAGCCAATCGCACTCTTTCTTTGTCTTGCCGTCTGCCCGCCCGATTTCCGTACCAAGAGGAAGTGCGGCACCTTGGTGATCTCGAATTGAAGCTCTGCGTTGCTCACGTGACTGAGATCTCACATGACGTAGGAGCTCACGTGAACAATCGCTTACGTGAGCAGAAGTAGTTCTGGTCGTCGTCTATCATCTCGCTATAGCCGTTGGAAGAAGAAGGAGGAAAATTACCCGAGATCTGAGAGGTTGGTGCGTGGGTGGGATCTGGGGACCCAGGGGTGGTGATGATGGAGACCAAAGCGGGGTTCGGAGACCGCCTCCGCCTTTTTTAATTCGCTTTCCCCCCCTCCCCCTTCCCGCCTTCACCCCCCCCCCCATCTCAGTGCCGGGAAGCCGCCTTTGCTGCGCCTGGTGGGGAAATGGTGGACGTTCGTGACCGTGTGTGTTTTTGAATATCTTTCTGCCTACGCGGGTATCGGAGGACCCTAGAGGAACCGTAAGGTGAAACATGTTTGAAAACTACGGCCTTGGATTAGAAAAACCAGAGATCGCGTGCTCTGAGTGCTGGTCCACTCAATTCAAGCACTTAGTCCTCACTGTCTAATTGTCGGGTTTTCGGGGGAGGCACCAAGTGAATTGTATCCGTAGAGTTAATTCTAAGCAGAATTAACTGCGTGCCTGATGGATAGAGGCGCCTAGTAAGTGTTTTTGCTGAACTGAGTATTTAAATAGCGTTTCGTTTCGTTTCTTTTCCTTTTTTCTTTTTTTCGCTTAGCAAAATTTGTTCGTTCCCGGAACATTTGAAAAATAATCGTGTGCGATAGTACGATTTTTTTTAATCTCGACGTAACTGTAAAACATTGTGGTGTATTTTCCTTTCCCAAAGAAAATGCACTTACCCCACATGTGACGATTTTTATGAAGTGTGTTTAACTCACGAGGAGGTTTCGAAAGTTTTTGCAAAAATTCTATTAGCTTTTTATTCATTTTTGCCATGAACTTTTTGGAGCCCCCTCATACATATTACCCAGTTCTCGGCTCTCTGATGGACTCGTGCTTCCCACTTCAGGTACGGATGTACTGTTAGTCTTCTCAAGAGATGCAGTAATTAACCGGGGCCTTCTGCCGCTACGGAGAGACTTCGCCAAAGGCTCCGGAGTGGTTCGGGGGCCTTAAAGGGGATACCGGGGTCATCTCATAGATGAACGCTTCCCTCGGGTCGATTTGAACTCTTAGCAACCCTAGTATATAGACTTGCTGCGACGGGAATTCTTTTCTTTGGCCTCATCTCACTCTAGTAGAGTGGGTTAGAACTGCCTACCTTGTAGTGCGCAGTTCAACGCCTAACCACGTGGCAGGCAAACAAACAAAAAAAACCAAAAGCCAGTCCCGAAATCTGCCACTTTGACCAAGGTATGGTTTATGGAAAGACTTATTACTGCAGATGGGCAGTGTGCTGGGCACATAATCGACAATTAGGGCACATTTATTGGATTTAATCCTCAATATAGTTTTATGGCAGTTATTACACTTTGTACTTCCCACGAGGCCCAAGGATCCCAGGCCACATACGAAACTACAAAATTTCATACGGTCTGCCACCCCAAGTGCCAGAAAAGCAAACTTTTTTTTTCTTTCATATTTTTGTGGGCAAAAAAGCCCTAGTTCTCTGTAGAAAATTAAGAATGAGCCCCTCCCCCCAAAAAAAACCCCAGAAAAATCCACAAAACTACAACTCAAGGTATTAATTAACCATTAACATTTGACAAAATTCATATGCATGTGTTTTTATAACTTTTATTTCAATTGTAAACCGTAATTTTAAAACAATTTAGACGAATGTAAGGAGAAAGTGTCCCAGTTGCCTGAAAAGCGATTTAGACAATGTAGACGGATGTAAGGTAAAATGTGTTGATCTTGCTTTCATTCCTCCTAGCCCCCTGTTCTTTCTGAAAACAAGTTTGTATTCTGTGGTTCAGGGTTTTTTCTATGCCTTTATAAATAAGCAGATCTGTAAACTTATGTTTCATGCAATTAGAAGCATAGTTTTTTCTCAACGTGTTATGGATATCTTGCTAGTTCCACGCAGACAAATCTTTTTATTTTTATTTTTAAAAATTTTAATAACTCATTTTATTGGGGGATTCTTACAGTTCTTATAACAATCAATTGTATGAAACACGTTTATATATATGTTGCCATCATCATTTCTAAAACATTTTCTTTCTACTTGAGCCCTTGTTATCAGCTCCTCTTTTATTCCCCACCATCCCCCTAAGTCTCCATTTGAAAAACACTGTATAACATTCCATTTGAAGAGTAAAACATAATTTATTCATCCGTTTCCCCCTTCCCCCGTGAAAGAGCATTTGTTTGGGGTTCCAATTTTCTGTCTTTGCTAACTGTTGTAGTGAATCTTTGTTGACTAGATTCCTAGAAATAGAATCGGGGGATCTGAGTATATTTGATTATGTGTTTTCGGTTTTTTGCATACTTGAAATTACAAAGTAGTTAGCTTGGGCCACTTTTTTAATCTTTTAGTCATTTATGTAAGTGCAACTATCCAGGAAGAATTCTAGATCTTGGGCCACTTTTGACTAAAGTATAAACAAATCCTGTGTTTGGATATTTTTTGAGTATACTATTCTATCATTATTTAGTCAATCTGAAAGACTGTTCTAAGTCTGTAGAATTGTATCTGCATTTCAGATAATCTCCCTAGGGTACAAAACTTGGAGATTGGATTTACTGTGCCCAAGATAATACATATTATACCAGATTGCTTACCAGAAATGCTGTTATTGGTTTGGGCTCTAGTGATTGATTTATTCTCATTGCCTGCGTGCGTGTGTGTCTGTCTCTGTCTCTGTCTCTCTCTCTCTGTCTCTCAAAACTATCTTGGTTGGTGAAAATGATGATTAATTCTCGTTTTAACCTATTTCTGATGTTTGAGCATTTATTCTGATGCATATTAGCCATTTATATTTTCCAGACTCCTCCTGCCCTTTATTACCCCAAGCCCCTATCTAATCAGTCAAGTCTGGGAGATTTCCATTTCTTTGAGATGCTTATTAGATCCGATCTTGCCTTTCCCTTTCCTGTGTTGCCTTAGGTGAAACCTGTTAACATCTCCAGATTCTAACTGCTCTGGCTAGTTTCACCCCACCCCCCTTCTGTTAGAGTGCCCTCACGGTTGCCAGGGTGATCTGTCTGAAAGGGTTCTGTTCTGATGACGTCACTCCCCTGTTTAAATCCCTTAAAAGGCCTTTAGCATTTGTCTATCCAATAAGGCCTTCCGGAGTTGGTTTTTACCTTGCCAGCCTTAGACCGTACCTCTTTGGTTGCTCCATTGTCTTTTAAAAATCTGTTTCTATAGCCTTGAACTGATCAGTCTATTCATTTTAACCAGCCTGCCCCTGACCGATACAATTGACCCTCTCGAGGCCACCATTACACCTCGGCCAGAGTTCTGGCGGGGCAGGCGTGATGTGTTTTCACATCTGAGCCTTCCGTGAATCCAAGGCAGAGCCTCGAGCACCGTACGCCCCGGGGCTCTTGGATATTTGTATACTGGAGCCAAATGCTCAATCTGGCAACGAAAAAAGAGGTTTCTAAAATGAATGGCTGGGTTTCATCATAACATTTCTCTCATGTTTATATCTTTGGCCTTAATATTGCTCTGAGTTTCTTGATTCAGATGAGTTAATAGAATAACATTGCCTACGTGTAACTGTAGATGAGCTGTAGAACCGTCATCCCCTGGCTTTTATCACTGCTCATTGTTAATTGCCCCTCTTTTTATGATGCTGATACATGTGCTGTGCAGAAAATGTTGAATCTACAGGAGTGGCCAAAGAGGTGGTGGGGAGGGGATCCTTGGAACAAACATGGGGGGGGACCCCTACTGTCCAGAACTAAGCACCTTTGATGATGCTGTCCTGGAGGTACACACCAGGTTACCAAAGATACATAGTTGGAACCTGGCCACCAGCTCTGTGGTCGAAAGATGGGGCAGTCTGCTTCTGTAAAGCTTTATAGCTTTGGAAACCTTGCAGAGGCAGTTGTACTGTATACTCAATGGTCACGATGAGCAGCATGGGTTTGGTGTAGTATTTTGGAAATATAACAGCCAATCAATGATTGTTGGGTGAATGAATGGGTTTGAAAATTTGGTACAGTCCTTTTGCTTACCTGAATGTTTTGCCAAGAGCTCTCAGTGTGCTCACGCTTTGTTGTAGTGACTGACCTTAGGTACGTACTGTATTGTGGGACTTTTTCCATGACAGTAGCCTTCTAAATTTTTTTTTCCAGCTACTTCGAGATTGCACTGAGCCTCACTTGCCACCAAGATCCCACCAGTCACCATGATGCTGAGCACAGAAGGCAGGGAGGGCTTCGTGGTGAAGGTTAGGGGCCTGCCCTGGTCCTGCTCAGCCGATGAGGTGATGCGCTTTTTCTCAGATTGCAAAATCCAAAATGGCACATCGGGTATTCGTTTCATCTACACCAGAGAAGGCCGACCGAGTGGCGAAGCATTTGTCGAACTGGAGTCGGAAGACGAAGTGAAACTGGCATTGAAGAAGGACAGAGAAACCATGGGACACAGATACGTGGAAGTATTCAAGTCCAACAGCGTGGAAATGGATTGGGTGTTGAAGCATACCGGTCCGAACAGCCCTGATACCGCCAACGATGGCTTCGTCCGACTTAGAGGACTCCCATTTGGCTGTAGCAAGGAAGAAATTGTTCAGTTCTTTTCGGGGTTGGAAATTGTGCCAAATGGGATGACACTGCCAGTGGACTTTCAGGGGCGGAGCACAGGGGAGGCCTTTGTGCAGTTTGCTTCACAGGAGATAGCTGAGAAGGCCCTGAAGAAACACAAGGAAAGAATAGGGCACAGGTACATCGAAATCTTCAAGAGTAGCCGAGCTGAAGTCCGAACCCACTATGACCCTCCTCGCAAGCTCATGGCTATGCAGCGGCCAGGCCCCTATGATAGGCCAGGGGCTGGCAGAGGGTACAACAGCATTGGCAGAGGAGCTGGCTTTGAAAGGATGAGGCGGGGTGCCTATGGTGGAGGGTATGGAGGCTATGATGACTATGGCGGCTATAATGATGGGTATGGCTTTGGGTCTGATAGATTTGGAAGAGACCTCAATTACTGTTTTTCAGGAATGTCTGATCATAGATATGGCGATGGTGGGTCCAGCTTCCAGAGTACCACAGGGCACTGTGTCCACATGAGGGGGTTGCCCTACCGAGCCACTGAGAATGATATTTATAATTTTTTCTCTCCACTGAACCCCATGAGAGTGCACATTGAGATCGGACCGGATGGCCGAGTTACTGGGGAGGCAGATGTTGAGTTTGCCACTCATGAAGATGCTGTGGCAGCTATGGCCAAAGACAAAGCCAATATGCAGCACAGATATGTGGAGCTCTTCTTGAATTCTACCGCGGGAACCAGCGGTGGGGCTTACGATCACAGCTACGTAGAGCTCTTTTTAAATTCTACCGCAGGGGCAAGTGGCGGTGCGTACGGGAGCCAAATGATGGGAGGAATGGGTCTGTCCAACCAGTCTAGCTATGGGGGTCCCGCTAGCCAGCAGCTGAGTGGCGGGTACGGAGGCGGCTACGGTGGTCAGAGCAGTATGAGTGGGTATGACCAAGTTCTGCAGGAAAACTCCAGTGACTATCAGTCCAACCTGGCTTAGGCAGAGAAGGCACAGCCCACACCTATTTACAGAAATAAAAGGCTGTGCGTGTATGGGAGTTGATGAGAATGGGATGCTTAGCATATCCTGGATGGTTGGTTAATGGGAAGTATCACTGATCACACGTGGTCAGCCCTCCCCTTTTTTTTCCTCCTTTCCTTTTTCTCCTTTTTGTAAGAAAATAAAACAAAAAAATTAAGGTTAACCGGTTTCTTTTTTTGCCGCATTTACAGGCTTGCGGTTCATGCTTACTGTGAGTGGAAGTGGGGATTGTTTTAAAATTTCAAGCTCGGTCATTTGGAGCACCGAAGCATTCTCATCTAGGATATCATAACAAAAATTCAGTATTGACCATAACTGTTAAAACAATTTTCAGCTTTCCTAAAGTTAGTTATGTTGTAGGAGTGTATCTAAGCAGTAAGCGTATTTAGGTTAAAGCAGTTTCACTTATGTTAAATGTTGCTCTTATACCACAATACATTGAAGATAAAAAAGAAAAACAACACAAAAAACTTTGGATGCATGTTGAGAAACATGCCTTTCTGTATAATTCAAATATAGGAGCTGTGTCTACGATTCAAAGTGAAAACATTTGGCATGTTTGTTAATTCTAGCTTTTTGCTTTACTATCCTGTAAGGCACGTGAGTGTACACTTTTACTTTGTTCTTTTTCAAGATCTGGGACAATTTCGAGATGTACTACCAATACTTTAGGAGTTTGGTCTTGTTGTTTGTATGAAAATCTGAAACTTTGATTTGAATCTTTTCCTTGTATTGTGATTTCCATTTAGATGTATTGTACTAAGTGAAACTTGTTAAATAAATCTTCCTTTTAAAAACTGGAAAGATTGATCTTCCTTTGTCTGGTGATTATTATGGTCTGCAAGAAGGGCACAGTATGGTAGTAGACTTCACAGGACCCTGCTATTTAAATTGTTGGAAGGTTTTTTTTTTTTGTTTTTTAGCAGTACAGAAGCTTCCTGACACGGTATTATCTTTGCACCTATTATTGTACTTGAAGATCTATTGGAGAAAAAAAATCGATTAGAGTCACTGAGTCAAAGGTAGACACATTTCCAAAGCTTTTGTCTAGTACCTATTGCAGAACAATGAAGGAATGTTGGTGTTTTCTTCATCGGAGTGTTTTTTTTTTTTTACTCCCATAGTTTAGTTGCCTCGGCCATCCATGTTTCTCTCTTTCATTTTTGTCAGTTTGTGAGTTGAGAAACATGCCAACTGCTCTTGGACTTTCTGTTTCTACACTTCACCACCACATCTACAGACCTTTTGGAGCTACTCCTGGGTCTCTGTAGTTTATCAACACTGTTGGCCAAATTCTGAAGGGAAAGCAATTCTTTTACCTTTCATGTCATCACAACCTGTAGACCTCAGGCACCAATAACGTTTAGAAAGGAAGTGGGCCTGTGTTAGCGAAATCATTCCATCACTTCCTCCATAAATTCACTAGGAGAGTACGAACACCCTCCCTGTTCAGGCTTTGCGGGCCATCTGAAGCTCATTTTCAGCCCGAGCAGATCTAACTTTAGTGGGCATCAAGGTCACCTGCAGGGCTTGTGCAGACATTGATTGCTAGGCTCCAGTCACATAGTTTCCGCCTCAAGAGTTCTGGGCTGTGACCTGAGATGTCGTAGAGGCGAAATAAGAGCCTCACTAGTGTAATGGTTACATGTTGGCCTACTAAGCTCATGGCCTCCAGAGAAAGAGGGGGCTTTCTACTCCCATGAGAAAGTTCCTGCCTCCGAAACTCACAGCAGAAGTTTCCACTCTGCTCTACAGAATCACCAAGGGCCAGAATCAACCAGTTTTTTGGGTTTTTCTTGCTTTGGGCTAGGATCCTATCTATGCTATAACTAATGGCCTTTTTTAAGCCCGCCCTTTTCCCCAAGCTATTATGGAGCATTCTCCTGGAACCTTAACTCAGTCCCTGAGCAAGTAGTTTAACCATTTGATTAAAATACAAATGGCATCGGTCTCTAAGTGCCTGACTCAACACCTCTGTTGTCTCGTCAGGTTATATGACTTTCCTTCAGGATCACGGAAACGTTAGCAATTCCAGCACTCAGTGATCTCGTCTGGATGTCCTCCAGCCAGTAGTGCCGGCTATAGCAGAATTGCTACACACCTCATTAATCTGACCAGTTTAGAACTTATTTTGGGATCATTTAAATTGAGACCTGGGGGAATGCTCCATTAGGAGCCAAATACCAAATTGGTATTTTCTCAGCTCTGTCATCCAGGGGATCTTCATGAAGAAAGATTTCTAGGAAATCTGTGGGGCGGTGATTTAAGATTCTTGGGTGACGCCTGTTTTATATGTTAGATGTCCGCAGGCCAAGAAAGCCATTTTGACTTCATTCCCTACTAAACCAGGCATTCCCTTGCCCTAAAGCATTCAAGGAGCTTTGCTTCCAGGATCCCCTAGTAGGTGTGTAGCTTATCCTGGCTGCTCAATTTCTAGAATGCTCTCTAGGTACTCCCCCAGATCCTCCAGTTAGCCACTAGATGTCATCAAATTCCAGGAAAGGATAGACTAAGGCCCAAGAGCTACTTTGTTGAAGTACATTTCAAAGAGTTCAAGGAAGTATTCAAGAGTCCTGATAATTATGCATTGGGCTGCTAATCACAAGGCCAGCAGTTTGAAACCATCGGCCACACCTTGGAAGAAAGACAAGGTTTTCTACTCCCGAGAAGAGTTGCAACTTGAGAAACCCACAAGGACGGTTCTTCCCTGCCCTATAGACAGTGCCATGCTGGCCCAATAGGCAGGTCCTAGAGGCAGCTCCACCCTGCCCTGGTGTGGGTTGGAGGGAGGAAGTCAAGAGATCTCGGAGGTGGGGGGGGGGAGAC
>PVJH01001604.1:0-108432 GCA_004026705.1 Nesogale talazaci | reverse complement strand
CAGGCCCTCCCAGTGACTGGCTCCAGTTTGAGAAACACTGGTTTAGGAGTGGACTCCTTGAGGCCACTATCTGTTCGAGCCCTCATTGACTTGTCCAGTGACAATAGGACAGCCCTGAAGGGGACCCAGAAACATAACTTCTCTGTCTCCCCTTCCTCCAGTCTCTCCCTAAACAAACTGAAAAGGAAGTACATGGAAAAACCATCCACCGATCAGAGAGGTTTGCTCTGGGAAGAATTTCTAGTGCTGTCAACAAAAGTGAAGATTTCTGCTGAGCCCCGGTGGCGTAAGCGGTTGAGTGCGGGACTGCGGCCCGCGGGCTTGGTGGTTCAAATCCAGTGGAGGCTCTCAGGAGCAGCGCTGGGTAGCGCCCATGACCACCAGAGGCAGTGATGCCCACAAAAAAAAAGGAAAAAAAAGTGAAGATTTCTCCAAGATGGGCCCCAAGGGTTATGGCTGGAATTCCTTTTGTTGGGCTTAGTACTAACGGAAATATTTATGAGAACCGTCATCTGTTCTCAAGCTGATTAAATTCTAGGGTCCTGCAGGCAAACCAGTCTTGTCCTTTAAGTCCCCCTGGGATGGGCGCCACGCCCACCTGGGAGGTGAGGGTGGCCTGGTTGTCCAAACTCAGCGGCAGGACGTCCATAGGTGAGGCTTCTGAAAGGAGGTCCTGAGAGTGAAATCTAAGAATGGCCAACATGGATGCAGTAATTGGCTTCAGAACGATTTGCCTAGTCCAGGGGTCTCACGTAAAATTGGAGAAAAAAAGTTACAGGCTAGTAGTCAGATAATGGTGCTTTTATTTGTTTGTAAAAATATATTTGTGGCTCTTGAATACTTTGTAGATTGTGAGGAACAGAATTGGCTCTTCTTTTCAACCATTTGCTGATCCTAGGCCTACCTGGTGCAGTGCTTTGTCTGGAGTTCATCGACCATGCAAAAGTTCAGGTGCTCAGCAGCTAAGAGAAGATATGAAGATGCAAGCTCCCCCACAGGTGCGTGGGAAGAAGGGCCTGGCGATCTCCTCAGGCAGCAGTCAGCCATGAGAAGAACCCTAGAGTACTTAGTTCTACTCTGACCCTCCCAGGGCCACTGCCTGGAATTGGAATGCTTTGTCTGGCCATGTGCTAGATTCTCACAGCAACAAGCGCATTTCCTCCCGGCCTCCTTTTTCCTGTCACCTCCCCTCCACCCCCCCACCCCCCCTCACCCGCTTCCTGCTTTGCCCAGGTTTGTTTTTTCACTCCAGGGAAGGAGGACAGGCTTGGCTCATTTGGGGTGTTAGGGTAGCCATAGCCTAAGCTCTGTGGGGTGAGAGTCTCGCTCCTTGTCTCCCTCCCTTTTCTCTCTCCCTCCCATTTTGCTACCTCCCCCTCCTGTCTCCCCCCCCTCCCGCTAGTGGGGGAGCAAGAAGTGGGTGGGGCCTCGGGAGGGCAGAGAAAGATGAATAAGAATCCTTTCCCCTTTCTCCCCTGCCGCTTTCCTGAGAGCTTCACAATGCTTCCCCTCCCCCACCCCGTTTCCCGCCATCCCGGGGGATATTTTCTTTCAGGAAAATGGATGTGGACGAGGCTGCTGGGAAAATGGCGGCTGGGGCCTGGCGGGCGCGCAGGGGCGCCCGCTGGCGGGAGTGGTCGGCGTCCACCATCGCGGACTGTGGTGCGTGCGGGGAGGGAGCGGAGAAGGGCGGGTGGCCGCGCAGCGCCCCGAAGGGAGGCAGCCACCACGAAGGAGCCCGCCCAGGAGCCGCAGCCACCATCCCGGGGCGCCCTCGCTTCCGCTGCCCCAGCAGTCGCCGCCAGGGAGAGGCTCCCCGCCGAACCCCGTGGGGCGGGACCCCTGGGGAGTCGGGCTTCCTGCCTAGGCCCGCCTTGTCAACTGCGGCGGGAGGGAGCCTTCTGTGCCCAGGACCCGCTCGCTGCCACTCACACGTAGGAAGGAGGAAGCCAGAAAAGGAGCTGTTGGCTGCCCTAGCTGCCTCAGCTCCTGGCGACCCCCTGTGTTGCAGATTAGAACTGCTCCAAAGTTTGCCAGCTCTTTCTTCCACGGCACCCCTGGTGGCTTCCAAGGGGCAGCATTTACTTTAGCAGTTGTAAACCCTTTGTACCACCCAGGCTCCAAGTTGAGTTGTGGGAAGCGGTTTTTCCTCGTGACAGCTTCTTGCCTGAGCCACGGTAGACATCAATTTGGCCTGCCATATTGCTTCAACTTTTATGGCTTATGATTTCAGCCTTCTGATCCAGAGACGCCCCTTAGGGACTGGCTTATGACAAACAGCTCGCCAACTGTCCTAACACCATACAGGAGTTGGTAAAAGTGCTGGAAACACGGGGGCTCCTCTGTTGCGTTCTCAGTTCATAATAGTGTACGTTTGGAACCTCTGCTTACAGATATCTGTTCCATCTTGTTAAACAAATGAAAAAACAGAACTGCAGTTCATTCTTGATGAGTCCTAAATTGGTACCCTGGTTTTGTTGATTCAGTTAAGCTGTGCCTTTTATCTTTAGGCAAATGTGACCTACACAATTGCCTGTGCGGCAAGAGATGAGGGGAGGAACACAGGGCACGAGGGGACTTCTTGAGGGAAGGGAAACACTTTAAAATTCTATAGTTGCACAACTTTGTAAATTTATGAAGATCATTGAATTGTATACACTTTTAAGGAGTTAATCCACTCCTGTGGATTTATGTGATTCATAAATTACACCTGAACGCATTGGTCATTCCGTGGCAGAATCTTCACCGTCCTTGTGGGAGACTGGGGTTTGATTCTGTCTAGTGCACGGCAGAGGCAGTCACCATCGTCTGTCAGATGAAGTCTCTAGGTTGTCATGCTGAACACATTTCAGTGGCGCTTCCCAAGTGACATGAACGAGGAAGAAAGGCCTGGCAATCTATTTCCAAAAATCAAATCAATAAAACGCATGGTTCATCATAGTGTCTGGTCCTGTTCTGCATGGGGTTGCCATGAACTGGGGGGTGGGGGGGAGGGCAGAAACTCCATGGCAGCTAATACCAATTTATACCTCAGCAAGGATCTTAATAATACTTGTCATGCCATAGCCCTGAATCTGATTCATAATAGCACTATAGGGCAGGATAGAACTTCCCCTGTGGGTTTCAGAGACTGGAGCTCTTTGCAGGAGTGTCTCATCTTTTTTATTTTCCTGCAAAGCACCTGGTACCTTTGAACTGCTGACCTTATATTTAGCAGCCTCACATGTACCCACTAGTCCAGGGGTGGGCAAACTCTTGAGATCAAAGAGCCAATCCTGTCCCTCCTAACAACTCAAGAGCTTTAACTATGTTTTTCCAAACAAATGAAATCACCGTGGTCTGAAATAATAACCTTCAAATGCTTTCTATGTGCCTTCATTGTTCCGCACATTCACACTGAAAGAGCCGCATATGGCTCGTGAGCTGCAGTTTGCTAACCACTGGCCGGGCACCATTAAGGCTTCTCTTTAGTAAGACCTGTGGAGTATTAGGGAGCTCTGGTAGTTGAGTGGTTATGCATTGGGCTGCTAATTTCAAGGTCAGCAGTTCAAAACCACCAGGTACTCTGAGCGAAAGCCAGGACTTTCTAGTCCCATAAAGAGTTCGAGTCTCAGAAACCCACAGGGGCAATTCTGCTGTTTTCTCTAGGGTGGCTGTGAGTTGGCCATGACTCGATGGCAGAGAGAAGGAGCAGTCAGAGCCGTGGTGGTATAGTGGATTACACGTTGAGGTGCTGGTTGGACACCACCTGTTCCATGGAAGAAAGAGGAGGCCTTCTAGTCCCTTAGAGCAGCGGTTCTCAACCTGAGGGGCACCGCGACCCCTTTGGCGGTGGAGCAGCCCTTTTACAGGGGTCGCCTGATTTATAACTGGAGCAAAATTACAGTGATGAAGTAGCAATGAAAATAATTTTATGGCTGGGAGATCACAATAACATGAGCTGTATCAAAGGGTCGAGGCATGAGGAAGGTTGAAAATCTCTGGCTTACAAAGTTGCAGTTTCAGTAACCCACAGGGGTAGTTCTACACTGTCTTATGAGGTGGACGAGTCAGAATTGACTCCATGGGAATGAGTTGGGTTTTTATGTGTAATCATGGTGAAATAAGAGTCCTGAACTTACCATACATATTTGAGTATAAGTGGTCTTGAATATCAGCCGAGAACATCTAATTTTTCCACAAAAGCTGCATTAAAAATGTGCTGAAAAACTCAGCTTGTACATGAGTGTATATGGTATTAATGGGGAAGTGTTGGGCTGCCAACCACAAGGTCAGTGGTTTAAACCCATGTGGTAATTACATAATTCTGTATCAACTTGATATATGAAATTGTGTAGGGGTTGAGGCTAGCCTGTCAATTAGACGGCAGTCTGATGGTACCTTCTCCTAAGGAGGGTCCTGGGAGCCTCCCGCCCCTCTGCCTTCACCTTCCTGTGGGAGCCCTGGAGATGTGTCCACCAGTTAGATCCACACGCTCTGCAGCCACCAGCTGGGGAGGTTCCTGCACTCTGCATATGTGCATGTGGCCTCGTAAGTCTACAGAGGGACTTCTGAAATAGTACTGGACTTATGCACTTGAGTTGGACTGTGATGCGATGCTTTCTTTTTTTTTGTTTTTTGGGCATCACTGCTCTCCAGTGGTGGCAGTAGGAGGCCCAGCCCCACTGCTGGAATTGAACCTCCGTCCCAGTGGGCCGCAGTCCCACGCACAACCATTACGCCACCGCCACTGGGGCTCAGCCCGGGATGCTTTCTTGATATCCCCTTACTCCTTGATTTTATATATATTACTTGATATTCAATTTCTCTTTGATATATAAAAAAGTTGTTTACAAAGCAACTTTATCACCTTCAAAGTACTCTCCATTACACTGAGGACATTTTTCAAGTTTGCAATTCCATTCTTGGAAACATTTTTCAAATTCATCTCTTTGGCTGGCTGACAGCACCTCCTTTGTTTTTTCCTTCGCCTCTTCTACATCGTCAAATTGCTGTCCTTTCATGTCCCTCTGCATTCTTGGAAAGCAAAAAGAAGTCTGATGGAGTGAAAGCAGGTGCGTTAGGTGCATGGGGCAAGAGAGGTGCTGTTTTTTGCCCAAAGCTGTTTCACTGAGATGGTTGTGTGAGCAGTTTATTGTGGTGGCAAAACCAGTTCCCCATCTACCATAAATCAGGTCTTTTTTGTCACACAATCTTTTTAGAATCTCTAAATTAAAGTGACCAGATTTTAAGCAGGACACCATTGACTGGGGGGTGAGGTTGGGTCCTTGTTTAAAAATTTGGTCTATATGGAGCAACCAAAATGTTCGTAGAATGCAAAAATAGTATTGTAATATATTTATTTTAATTTTAAAGTGACGCGGGACATTGTTAAATTGTTAAAACTCCAGACATCTGGTCACTTTACTCTAAACAAAGCTTGATCGGCAGTCTGTCATGGTGGAACAAACTCCAAATGCATACTCCCTCACACACACACAGTCACACACACACACAACCAGAAACACATGACCATTGGGTTTTGGGGGGCAGCCCCTTGTATATCAGTGTGGCCTGCTGGAGGTCAATTGTTTATCAAAAGCTTACCCAAGACACTCAGTTATTTAAAAAATACTTATTATCAACTTATTGGCAAGCACTGTGTTGGATACTGAGAAAGCAAATATGGAGGAGGAGGAGAGGGACAAAAGAAAACAAAAATCCAAAATACCTCCAGGGACCCTGTCCTCATGGAGCTGATAGTCGAGAGGGAAAGCAGGCTAGCAAGCAAACAGTCATAGCAAACTGTCATTGTGACGGAGACAAGCCCATGCTATGAAAGTGTAAATAAAACAGGGAGGCTGACCAGGTGAGCAGATTGCTGTGATGAGAAAGTGATTTATTTTATTTATTTATTATTTTTACTTTATTTTATTTATTTTTGGGGGGCATCTCTGCCCTCTGGTGGTCGTGGGCGCTACCCAGTGCTGCTCCTGAGAGCCGCTGCTGGATTTGAACCGCCAAGCCCGCAGGCCCGCACTCAACCCCTTACGCTACCGGGGCTCAGCCCAAGGAAGTGATTCTTGAAGTGAGAGCTAAAGCGAGAGATCTTGCTGTCCTAAGGTCAAACCGGACTCACAAGGACCCTAGGGATTGGGTCAAACTGCCCCTGTGAATTTCTAAGGCTATAAACCTTTATAGGAGGAGAAAGCCTCATCTTTTCTCCCATGGAGTGACTGGTGGGTTCAAACTGCTCACCTTGTGGTTCACAGCCCAACACATAACCCAGTAGGCGACTGAGTCACCTCATTGCTGTTAGGTGCTATCACGTCACCTCTCATGCATGTGGACAATGCACAACAGAAGGAAACGGCGCGTCCTGGGCCGCCTCACAATTTTGTTTGAGTCCCCTGTGGCAGTCACATGTTGTCAATGAACAGAGATGCAGAGGAACGGGAAGCATACAGAATGAATCTAGGCCAAAGGACAGTAGCCTGCTCCAGCAGCAGCAAAGAACTGAGCAGTGTTTCTTTTTTAACTCATACTCAAAATATGGGACTATGTGACTGATTGCATTCATCAGAATTTTTAAAAAAATTGATAAGTAACATTCTTGGAACAACATTATCTGAAAAACCAGGTGCAGTAAAAATATAATCTACAAAGCAAAGAAGAAAGACCAAAACAAACTCCAGGCTAGACATTCTTTATTAAAGAACGTTCGCAACTCCTTGATATCTGTTTGCAGATTATTTGGACCTCAAATGTGCATCCTTGAAGTTTTGATTTGTATCCAAATTCTAGCTATAGCCATGGTGTCAGTTCTTCTCTTGAGGGTCTTCTTTGTTGCTGACTCTCCACTTTACAAAGTATGTCCTTTTCTAGGCACTGGTCTCTCCTGATAACATGTCCAAAGTATTTGAGATGAAGTCTTGCCATCTGCCTGGCTATTAAAAGATAGGGTGTCTGGGTTCTTAAAGACTTGAAGGTAAACAAGTGACCATCCAGCATTGAAGCAACAACGCCCACATGAAAAGCACACCACCCTGTGTGATCACCAGGTGTTGACCAGATCAAGTATTAGGCATCAGAAGACCCCCAATAAGCATTCATACCAATGTGAATGTGTGTGTGGGGGGTGGGGGTGGCGGTGGTGGAATGAAGACCCAAAGCCCATCTGTAGACAGACAGACCCTCACAGAAGGGTCACAAGAAAGAAACGAACAAGGAAGGGTGTAGTTATGCAAAAATAAAACACACACTATTCCTCTAATTCTTTGATGCTTCCTCCCCTCTCCATTATCATGAGCCCTGTTCTACATTAGAAATCCAGCTAGACCAGAGGATGTACACTGATACCTGTAAGAGCTAGAAACATGGAATCCAGGACATAAACACCTCAGGACCAATAATGAGAGTAGGGAGAATGTGGGGGTGGAACCAATTGCAATGATCAATATATTACCCACCACACCTCCCTGCAGCATGATGAACAACAAACATAGGTCAAGGGAGACAGTGGATGGTGTAAGATATGAAAATATAATAAATTATAATTTATCAAGTGTTCTTGGGGCAGATAGGAAAAGAAATGAGCTGATACGAAGAGCTCATGTAGAAAGAAAATGTTTTGAAAAGGATGGGCAACATGTGTACAAATGTGCTTGACACAATGGATCTATGGATTTTTATAAGAGCTGTAAAAGCCCCCAATAAGTTAATTGAAAAATAATAATAGAAAAGCAGTCCCACCATCCTCCATAATTCTAAGGGTTAACAAAATCGAAGGTGAGGCTTGTTGGACTCTTCTTCAGAGTATATGGTGAATAAAGACCAAATTCGAGGTCATGAGTCAGTTCTCACTCATGACCCTATTGGCAGGATGGAACTGCCGGTATGGGTGTCTGAGATTCCGAACTGTCCACGCCAGTAGAAAACCTCATCTGTCTCCCTTTGAGCAGCTGGTGGTGTGGAACTACTGACCTTGAAGATCACAACCCAACATGAAAGCATTACACCAGCAGGATGCCAGTGAGGAGAAAAAGAGATGGAAAAATACCAGTATGGCTGGCATTCTGAAAAGGAGATATATGAGAAGTTGTGGCTGTGCCTGTATGAGGGGTTTTTAAAAAATCCATGGGAAAATGGAATGAAAAGACGATGGAACTTTCCCATGAACATAAAGAATAAAATTCTTGGTGATGTCCATGAAGGTTTATGAACACACCATCAGTTTAACATTCTACACATTTTGTTTCCACTTATCTATTGCAATCCCCCCACCCACCATGTACCATTGTACCATGTACCACGTCCTCCCAGTGTTTGCTGTTTGCCACCCTCCTTTGTGGATGAATGGTGCCCCTTAAGGGCTGATTCTTCTGACACAGGCTGAATTCAGTTCCAGGCCTGGTGTGGCTAATGACCAAAAACCTGCCGACCCCACCGAGCTCTATCCGATCAATTACCTTGGTCGATGTTTATAAGATCATTTTGGGGAGAACGCTTATAGCTATCATAACATTCCATAGTTCAATCACATCAAGCAGTGTTGTACAATCCCTTTCAAGACATTTTCTTTCTTTTTGAACTCGTTGGTATCAGCTCCCCCTGTATCTATTCCGTCACCCTTCTTACCCCCAGGAACATGCATAGGTTCACTCATTCATTCATTCATTGTCTTATCATACACAATCCAATATATCCATTCACATGCCATTCTGTTGTTTGCTCCTCTCAAATGGGGCTACACAGTCCTCAATGCTTCCCCTACCCTCAGGGCTGTAACTCTGATGTTTGGCATTGGTCACTTGCTGCCACCATCAGTTGAGGATGTCCTCAGAAAATTGACTTAGTTTGGCATCCACAGCCAAGAGAAGGCAAGAGTTTTACTCTGGATCTCTGGCTTGCTCCACGTCTCTGGCCTGCTCAGGAGTCTCAGCCTGCCTGGCTCTCCAGCTAGCAGCCACATTTCCTGATTTTCTGATCTAACATTGGGAGCACAGAGCAGGTAATTCTGCATGACACGATCTTCCCAGCTATCTTGGTCTTTTTTTTGGGGGGGGGGAGCATCACTGATCTTGGTATATTTTGAGTTCTGCTCCACAATTTTCTCCCACTCTATCCTGAACCTTCTAATATAATTCTTTTCAGAGCAATTGGTAGTTGTCAGGCACCAACTAGTTCTTTTTGGTGGCAGGATTGTAAGAGACTTGTCGGTGTGGCCCATTAGTCCACGGAACACATTTTGTTCAGATGTTTTTTGAGTCCATCACTCTTCTCTTCTCCAGAGACCCATAAGAGATGGCTGTTTTTGAGCCATCACAACTCAGTCACTTGCCAAGTAGAATAGAGAACACTGTCTGTGAACTGTCATGTAAATTGACCTTGGTGTCTCTCAACCATAATGCCAACTATGTTCTGGACCTCCAGGTCCAGCAACTCATTTCCTCAAAGCATTTGGTTAAGTCTAAAAAGTTTTCATAATTCCACCCCCCACCTAAGCTCAACCACATTCATTAATATATGAGTATTTGTAGCAAAGGAACCTAGGACTTTTTGAAGCCTCCTTGTGTATAAGAATTGAGATATATAAAGCCTTTGAAGCAAGTTTAAGCCATTTCATCTATATCACAGAGGCAGTGGAAGCCCCTGGGGATGGGGTTTATGAATCAAATTTTGAAAATACCATCCTGGCTATAGAGTGGACAAAGGATTGAGAAAGGATCAGAATGGACTTGGGGGATCCCAGTAGGAACTACTAAACAATTTAGGTGATAGCTGATAATAGCTTGGACTAGAGCAGTGGCTCTCAGCCTGTGGATCATAACCCCTTTGGGGCTTGAATGACCCTTTCACCAGGGTCACCCGATTCATAACAGTAGCAAAATTACAGTTATGAAGTAGCAACAAACATAATCTTATGTTTGGGGAAGCAGCACAACACGAGGAACTATGTGAAAGGGTTGCGGCGTTAGGCAGGTTGAGAACCACTGGACTAGACTATTCATGGAGGTGACAACAACAAAAAAGCAAACTTATTGCCATCGAGTTAATGTCAACTCATAGCAACCCTGTAAGGGAGGGTGGAACTGCCCCTTATGGGGGTAGGGAAGCCTCCTCTTTCCCCCAGGGAGTGGCAGTGGTGGCAAATTGCTGTCTAGTTTGCTTCAACTCATGGCAACTGAATGTATAACACCACAAAATATCATCTGCTCTTTTCCATCTTCATGATCATTGTTAGGTTTAAATCCATTGATGTGGCTTTCTGTGTCAGTCCATGTTATTGAGGGTTTCCCTAGTTTATATGTAGAGAATTGATGCGTTTTAGAGTTACATGGGATATAATCTCCATGGCAGTGGAATGTAATTAGGTGTTGGGGGCTATTATTCTGTGACTCAGAGAACATGAGTTTGATATTAGATATTAGATGTTTGATATTAGATATTAGATATTAGATGCCTATGAGACACTCAAGAGACTTTGTGTGAGTCCGGGTTGACTAGAGAAACAAATACATAGACACTCATATGGTGTAGTGTAAAGTGACCAGACATTTTGCTTTTCAGCAATTTCACAATGTTCTGCGGTATTTTAAAACTAAAATAAATATATTACAATACTATTTTTGCATTCTATGAAATTACTCCATATAGACCAAATTTTTAATCAAGAATTCCCTCCCTTCCCCTGGTCAATGGTGTCCCGCTTAAAATCTGGTCACTTTAGAGTAGTAGTATCTTTATATCAAAGGCACTTATTGTACAACCCTTTCCTGTTACATACTTGCTTACTGTGACCTGCGTGCCCCAGATGATATACATTTGTGAGAGAATACACTGCTCACCGTCTCTTCTGAAATCATGACTGTGAAGCCATGATAGAAACCACCAAAAGGATTCCCGGCAGGACTCGTTTTCAGTCTCACCCTGGAGTGGTGTTGCCATGGAATCTGGTTGATGAAATTCCTGAGGAATGGAAATAGCACAGATAGAATTTCAACAGCACCAATGTCACCAACTCATCAGCCTCTGGTCTCCATTTGTTGTCATCAGCATGCTTCCCTGACTGCATCGTCTCTCCCATTCCAGGGTGTCCTTGCTTGGGACTTCCTCATGGTGCCCAGTGAGCAACAAGTCAAGGATTGTGCCAGTCTTGAGTATTAGTATGGTTGTATAATGATAGTTGAATATTTCCAAAATTTAAAAAAGAAGGAAAATATATTTTTTTTCTAAAATTTTAGTTAACACACCTTTATGCAATTTCTTGTTCCTCATTACCTTTGTCAACAATAACCATAAGTCCAAGATATGTGTCGGGGGTCTTAAAGACTTGAAGGTAAACAAGCAGCCATCTAGCTCAGAAGTAACAAACCCCATATGGAAGAAACATACCATCCTGTGTGATCATGAGGTTTCGACGGGATCAGGTATCAGGCATCAAAAAACAAAACAAAAAAAAATCATAATATTGTGATTGAGGGGGAGTGTGGAGTGGGAACCCAAAGCCCATCTGTAGGTAACTGGACATCCTCATACAGAAGGCGTTTCAGGGAGGAGACGAGTCATTCAGGGTACAGTATAGCACCGATAAAATACGCAACTTTCCTCTAGTTCATTAATGCTTACTCCCCCCACCCTCCACTATCCTAATCCCAATTCTACCTTACAAAGTGGACTAGATCAGCAGATGTATGCTGGTACAGATAGGAACTGGAAACACAGGGAGTCAAGGACAAATGATCCCTTCAGGACCAGTGGTGAAAGTGGAGATACTGGAAGGTTGGAGGGAAGGTGGGATAGAAAGTGGGAACTGATCACAAGGATCTACATATAACTCCCTCCCTGGGAGATGGGCAACATAAAAGTGGGTGAAGGGAGATGTCAGACAATGTAAGACATGACAACATAATAATAATTTATAAATTATCAAGGATTTATGAGGGAGGGGGTGGAGAAGGAGAAGAAAAATGAGAAACTGATACCAGGTGTTCAAGTAGAAAGCAAATGTTTTGAGAATGATGATGGTAACAAATGTACAAATGTGTTTGACACAGTGGATGTATGTATGGATTGTGATGAGTTATATAAGCCCCCAATAAAGTGATTAAAAAATATTGCTATGAAATAATTACAAACCTATATTAAGCAAAAAAAAAACCCAGCCTAGTCCAGATCAAGTCCATAAATCCAACACCAATCTATAAAACCCCCTTCAGATTCACAAAATACATGCTATGACACTGAATGCAGGAAGATCACAGACTAGTGGGTGGAAAGTCTTGTGGATCCAGTGGCAGTGGAAGAATCACAGTGCCGGTGGGTCTCCACATGGCTCCTCCAGCTCCAGGGATCTGGCTGTCATCAGCATACCTCCATGTAGCTTGTGAGCAGAATTGTTTAGCAGGGAGAATATGTCTGGCATCCAGTGAGATTTTTATCTCCTTAGTGCTTTCATATGAGGTCATCAAGCTGCGATCTGATTGACAGGCTAGACTCCACCTCCTCCTCAAGTTGACAGTAGATTAAGTAACTACCACAGGCATCATATAATTAGCTAGGTGAATGAATCTAGAGCTAAAAAAAATCACTCAAAAAGTCTAGCATAGAGTTATTAGGTATGGACCATATGTAGAATCAGTAGCAATAGAAACCACAAGTAAGGAAAAAATGGCATCAGACTAAAACTATGAGAGCATAGGAAGGGTTCCATGTGCCCCCAAACAACAGGCCTACAGGGGGGAAGAATAGCACTGGGAAGATACACACACCTTAGAAAAATCATTTGAAATCAAAGGGTAGCATTTATCCAAGGACAAACCCAGAAGCACTAGAGAAGAAATAGGAATGGAATCATGACAAATAAGGAGGAAGTGGGATAAATGATGGTACATTGTAGGGCTTGCAATAAATGAGCTGAAACAAAATATGTATGAATGATTGAGTGGAAAACTGATGATTTGCTCAATAAACTTTCACCCAATTCAAAATAAAAAGTTAAAAAAATAAATTTAAACACTAAAGAGAGAGACAGCACAGGAAGGTAGTTGGAGAAATATCAACCTATAACCTGGAGCAGAGCAGTCAATCAACTCCAGGGGTAGTGGAATTTGGGGTACAAGGGGGAGCCACCTGCAAGGAGACAGGTAAAGAGCAGCCAGATAGGTTTAAAAGAGTGTGAGAAGGTACTCTTCCTGTGTTAACAACACTTTTTTTTCTAGTGTACCATGTCACCAAGGGTGAAGAAGCCATTCAAAGGTCATGATTTCATGTAGGTTTTCACATAGATCACTGAGTTAAACAATGATACAGAAGATAATCTGGAAAAATATAATCTTTAGGGAAAAACTATTGGTATGGTTGTATACATAAACAAGCCCATGATGGTGATAGGATTCTAAATGTAGGGTTTGCAAAACACATAGTCTTCAGTTCTCACCTTTAAAGGCTTTCATATCTTTCCATCAGCTGTAAAAAGAACCACTTATCAGACCACACTAGTTAGAGATGAAGTCAGGAAATCCCCAAGTCTTAATTTCAGACAGATGGACATTATCATTAAGCCCAGAAGGTAGTCTAGCTTATATACAAAAAAAATTAAAAAAAATAAGTATAAAAATTCTGAATGTGACGCTCTACTTCATAAGGGGATTATTGCTAGTACTCTATAATGCTGAAAAACATGCCACTTACTCCTTTAATTTTAAGAATTTTACCAACATCCAAATTACACATCATGCATTTCAATAGTCCTATAGCATTCATAAGAGTTGTACGACCATCAGGACAATCGATTCCAGGACATTTCTTCCTCCTTGTACCCGTTGTTGTTAGTTCCCCTTTTCCTGCCAGCCTCTCCCGTCATGTCCTTTGAATCTATTCATCCAGTTGTTGTATCTGTAGGTTTACCTACTGTCAGTTTCATATATTAGCAAATCATAAAAAATCAAGACCTGATACACACAAATGATACAGCGAAACAAAAAAAACTGCAATTGAAAACAAAGCAGAAAATGTTAAAAACTGGACTAATTAAACATTAGGTCAAGAGGGAGATCAATGACATGGTGTCACAATGACTACCATTGCAGTCACCCATCCTGCAGTGCTCTGTCTGACAACAAGGTCTTTCCCATCTCTAGTTCATAGTCTGAAGGGAGTCACTTGACAACCAACACTGTCCGCTGGAATCAAAAGTAAGAAGAGGCTTTTCTCCATCCGGATAGTAGGTTAGTGAGGGAAGGTGCGATGAGTCTGTAATAGAAAAGACAAGCTAGGTGGGGCTGAGCCCTGGTGGCGTAGTGGTTGAGTGCGGGACTGCGGCCCACTGGTGTGCGGTTCAAATCCAGTGGCAGCTCTCCAAGAGCAAGGCTGGGGAGCTCCCACGACCACCAGAAGGCAGTGATGTTCCACCCCAAAAGACAAGCTAGGTAAAGTGCTGTCCTTCCAAAACATGCTTTTTAAGATGCTATCAATGGAGGTAGTTACATAGGTTCTCAATAAATAAATACAGCTGTAATTTCCTCAAAGGCTACATTTATCTTTATCTGCCCACCAACAACTGGCAGATTTGTTTTTTTTTTTAGTTTCCAGTATGTCTTTTTTGGAGGGAGGACATCACTGCCCTCTGGTGGTCGTGGGAGCTACCCAGCCTTGCTCCTGGAGAGCTGCCGCTGCATTTGAACTGCCAAACCCGTGGGCTGCAGTCCCGCACTCAACCACTGCGCCACCAGTACTCAGCCCCCGTATGTCTTATCTATAAACTATTGCCCTCATTCCCAGAACATTTGCTATATAGTTTGCCTTATCTTCTCCACCTTCAAAAGAAAGCCATGTAGATCAGCATGTGGACTATGGTATAAAACATCCAAAGCATTAAAAAAAAAAATCACAGCAGCAGGGTACGGTTTATTTTTTTGGTGTATTTTTATCACCAATTGTCACAGATCAGAATTGTTCCCTTAACCCTAACAAACCAGTATCTGTATGTATGGGGCAAGGCAACACAAAATAAGACGAAAGTGGTTCTTGGAATTTTCAAGTTACTTACCACTGGAAGTTGATCCAAATTCATTCTCTCTGTATTCTCCAAATTACGAGTATTAGGTTTATTTCACTACCTAAGATGTTCATCTGGTATAATGTGTATTTGCTTTTAAGAACATTTCATTTTATTATAGAAGATAAGTAGTTTAATTCAAGTTGGTAGTGTGTAAAGCATACATTCAACTTTTAAAGTTGGGTTAAGTATACATGAACAGTTCGTAAGTAGAGATGTTAGAAATGTTAGAAAGGGATGGCAGAGGGGAGCCAAGCAATATCTAATGTTCATGAGACATGAGATATTTAGTAATAAAATACTGTTTACAAAATACTCCTTATAAACAGAATAAATAAGTGGTTCTAAATAGGTATGATACACGAAATATCATTGAGACACCAAAAGAGGCACCGATGAACATTAAGATAACAGTAATTATACATGAGTCTTTAATTTGGCCATGCATTGGTGATATCCATTCTGGCTTTATGTGTCCTCTTCCCAAGAAACACAAATCCCTCAGCTGTTTTGTATTGGTGAGCTACAATGATCAGTCAAGTGTCCCTGTGTCCCTCTGAAAGAGCAAGTGCCAGTCACTGGTCAGTGTACCTTTCATCTGTGACACCCCTTGATAGTACTTTAACTCTCATTCCTGTAGCCACATCAGCAGCAGAGAGATACCTGAGAAAGTTGAGAAAAGCACAGGAACATTATGAACACTGCCTACCCGTGATTCAGGAAGTGTACTTCTCCCCTCACACACTTGTATCCTATCTTAAGTTTCCTATCTTTTCTCACTTCTTGGTATTAAGCTGCTAGCCACAAGGTTGACAACTCAAAGCACTTTCTCCCATGGAGAAGTAAGGCTGTCTGCTCCCACAAAGATTTATAGTCTCAGAAATCTTATATAGCAGGTGGATTTGAAACGCTGACCTTGCCATTAGTAGCCCAGTGGGTTGCCATCAGAACTCCTCAGTTAGTGGGGTAGTTGCAGAATCTGGTATCAATTTGGGAGGATTATGAGTGAAGGCGTGAAGTCTGGCCTGTCAATCAAGATATGAAGCCTCTGTGTGGGCCTGGTATTCTGAGAATTTTTCATTATTGGAGGCTGGAGACACTTTTCTCTCTACCTACTCCCTTGGAGCTGCTCTACTGACAAGACACATGGCACGATGTTGATAGACACCATGCCCTGGGAACCAGAGAAGCCACTTGGAGACTCTTGCTAGCATTGAGATGTGTACAACCCCATTGGACCCTCAAGACTCACACCCAATGGCCTGTGATAATCCAGCATTCAGCGTCACTGCATGTGTTTTGTGAGTGTGAAGAGGACTTCATAGACTGGTATTGGACATATGGACTAATATTGGACTGGACTTGGCTGGGATGTGTTCTTAATGTACAATTACCCTTTATATAAAACTTTCTCATATACATATGAGTTTCTATGGATTTGTTTCTCTAGTCTTCCTGGACTAACATTCAGGCATTCAACACTCATTATCATCGAGTTGACTCTGACCTTATAGGACAAAATAGAACTGTCCTTGTGGGTTTCTGAGACTGTAATTCTTCTGGAAGGAGAAATCCTTATTATCTTTCTCCCAAAGAGAATCTGATGGTTGTGAACTCCCGATCTCAGTGAACAGCCCAATGTGTAAGCCTCTGTGCCACCTGGGCTACTTTCAAAATCCCGAGAGGGGGAAAAAAGAGTTTGAGGCCTGAGTTATGGGAGTTTTCCTTTTCCTGTTTTCAATTTTGCTTTACTTAATAGGTTTTCTATGTAAAGTGACCAGATTTTAAGCGAGACACCATTGACCGGGGTGGGGGTGGGGTGTTCTTGATGAAAAATTTGGTCTATATGGAACAACAAAAATGTTTATAGAATATAAAAATAGTATTGTAATATATTCATTTAATTTTAAAACACTGCGGATGTGAAACAAATTGTTAAAAAATGGGACGTCTGCTCACTAGTGGTGGTGGGGTTGAGGATGGATGAAGTCAAAGGCTCCAAAGTGAAAAAGACACCAGGTGAGACAGAGGACAGAGATCTAAGATTCAGTGCCTTTGAATCTACTCCAGTAAAAGATGACACACATGACTTCCAATCAAAGATTGGTGGTTTGAACTCATCCAGATGTACTCTAGAAGAAAGGCCTGGCGATCTGCTTCTGAAAACACTAGGACCAGTTCCACAGGGTTCCATCCGATGACTTTGAATTGAGTCCATGGCAACTAACAGCAATATAAGTAAGTATATCCCCACCCTTTGCTCCACTGTCCCCTAACCTCATCCCTAGAGAAACAAAGACTGGTACAGAATGGTCTGTAGCAGCTCTGCTCATCATCAGCAATGATGAGAAACCACCCAAATGGGTATACACAAATGAGGGGCTAAAGAAACTGTGGTACAGCCCTTCAGTGGAAAGCTACTTAGAGATAAAGGGAATATATTTTAAATACACCAACATGAATGAACCTAAAAAATCATATTGTGTCAAAGGCACCCCCCCCCCAAAAAGCACACCTATGAGTACTATGTGATTTTATTTCTATATTTACAGTAATCACATTCATGGTTCTCACTTGGGGTGGAGATTAATTTGGAAGGGGATCAAGGGAACCATCTGAGTTGATGGAAATGTTCTGTATCTCAAACTGGAGAGCAGATACATAGAAGGTAGAAACACGTCAAATTCAAGCTATACATTTAAGATGTGTGCACTTCACTTTGTGAATGGTACACTTCAATTAAAAGGTTAAAAATACAGATTCAGCTGTGAAAATTAAGTCAGCAAGCTGGCTCATCTTCAGCAAACAGAGCACCGTGCTTCTCACACAATTGCTTTTGTGAGTCTCTCTCTTCTATTTTTATTGGGAGCTCTTACAGATATCATAACATTCCATAGCTCAATCACACCAAGCATTATTGTACAATTGCTACCACAATCAGTTTCAAAACATTTTCTTTCTTCTTGAACTCCTTGGTATCAGCTCCCCTTTATACCCCCCGCACCCTATCCCACAGTAACCCTTTGTATTTTATTTTTTTTGCCAAGTCTTAAACCATACAATATACCCGTTCACATTCATTTCTGTTATTTGCTTCTCTCAAGTGTGGTTATCCAGACATCAGCGTTTGGATATTGCTTCTTCTATTAACCCTTTCCAATTTTCCTCATGCTGTTCCCCCCCCTCTCCTTTCTTCTATCTTTCTGGAAGAGAGTTGATGGTGGATTCAGGTGCTCATATCACAATCCTGTTCTCCAGATGCTCACACTCTCCTCAAATGGAAAATGCAGAGTACAGGCTATTCAGCTCTTTAAGAGCTGATGTGTTTGGGGTCAGAATTGCTTTTGGTTTCCTGGTTCACACTTAAGTAGCTATTTGACCAGGGAAAATAATAGCTGCGATTTTCCATTTTCTCAGCTAGGCCGCAAGTGTCATAATTCCTACCTACAAGAGCAATTTTATGAATCAAATGGTACAACAGGGACAAAGCAGGGAGATGCTACTTGCTTTAGGGTGGCTCTTTTTCTTTCCCTCTAGGGCTGGGAACCTGCGGCCTTTAAATCTCGGGTGCATCTGGCTCTACTCTATTGGGTATGCAAGAATGCTTCCTATCATTACTCAAGGAGCCCTGGTGGTGTATTGGCCATATGTTGGCTCGCTAATCTCAAAGCCTACAGTTTGAAAGCACTAGCCACTCAGTGAGAGAAACACTAAGCTTTCAATTCCAAAGACTCAGTCTCAGAAACCCACCGGGGCAGTTCTACCCTGTCCTTTGTGGTAGGTCACTGTGAGTTGAAATGGACTTGATGCGGGCAGAAATCCAAAGGGCCAATAAACATGAGAGCATGTTCCTGATCATTAGCCATAAGAGGAATGCAAATTAAACAACTATGAGATATCACCTAACACCCTCAAAGATAGCCCAATTCAAAAAATCAGAAAGTCACAAGTGTTGGAGGGGCTGTGGGGAGACAAGAACTCTCAAACACTGCTGGTGGACCTGTAGGTATGTACAGCCACTATGGAAATCGATTTGGTGATATCTAAAACAGATGGAAATTGAGCTAGCATATGACTCAGCAATCCCCCTATTGGGCGTATACCCAGGAAAGGCAAGGAACAAACCATGGCCAGACAGCTATGCTCCAATGTTCATCACAGCACAGTTCACTATTTCTAGCAGTAGGAAACAAACCAAATTCCCATCAACAGAAGAATGGATCAAAAAACTGTAGCACATACACACAATGGAGGATCATGCATCCCTAAAAAGCAGCGATGAACGTAGGAAGCACAATGCTGCATGGGAAGAACTGGAGGTAATTGCTCTAAGTAAAGTAAGCCAAGCACAAAAGGACAAGTACAACATGAGTCCACTGAGGTAAGCTTAAAAATGGGACATAGGGAAAAAGCTACTATATACATACATTCCTAGGGTGAGGTCTCGGTACTATAGCAGAGGCTACACCCAATCCAGGGATAGGAGGGGGACAGAAAGGGTGAGGATAAAAGACATGGAGGGGGGGGAGCAAGTCACTAACCTCACCAAGGGGAGGGTATTGTTTATATCTCCACAGGAGCGGGAGAGAGGGACCAGGCCTCAACTCAGTGCACCACGATGTAAATACAACACACCAGCATGTACCAGAAACCAACAGAGAGGTCTGTGAGGCCAACCAACCTCAATCCCAACTATGTGGACACCCCTTCCCCCAGAAGAATTCACTTCAGAGGACAACACTGACGCTACAGCTTGGGGAGAAGAACACCGTCTGGTCAGAGCACACAGGAGAAATGAAGAGGGGCGGAAAGTGAGGGGAACACATCCTAGCCCACCAAGCCCTGAGGACGATATTCCTGCTCAGAGCAGACAATGCAGAGAGGACCAAAGGGCCGGATCTACCACGAGACTCGATGTCCCTCACTGAACCATAGTGCTACAGGGACAACACTGGAGACCCACTATAGGTATTGTGCATGATCTGACCCAATCATACCGGGGGGGGGGGGGGGGGGACTAAGGGCATGCAGGAGTGCAGCATGGGGCGCAAAGAGACGAAATCCCTGAGGAATAGCAAAAATATAGATTTTGGGGCAAAAAAGCAGACCTGGAACTATTTATAGGCTTTTCTTTTTTTGTCATTGGCTTTCTTTTTGTTGTTGCTATTTATTTGTTTTTGTTGGTTGGTTTTGACTCCCTGTTTTGTTTTGTTTGGCTTTGCCTGGTTTTTGCACTTATTAATATCTCTGCATGTCTATCTAGATAAGATAGGTGGTTTAAAAAATTTGGAGATGAAAACAATGGGACCAATACTTCTGGGGGAACATGGGAGAAGGGGAGGTGGGAGAAAGTAAGGGGGAATGTCAACCAATCCAGTGACAAGGGAACAGCAAGTGAACTAAAATCAATGGAGAGAAGGATGTAGGATGCTTAATTAAGTGGGGCTTAATTAAGAACACAATGTAACAGCGAGGAATTACTAAATCCAAATGAAGGCAGAACAAGGTAGTGGGACAAGAGGAAAGTAATAATAAATAGAGGAAAAAACTCGGAGGCAAAGGACATTTATAGAGGTCTAAATACAGGCATGTTCAGATGTAAATACATTTATATATAATCATAGGGAAATATATCTATGTATTTATATTTTTATGTTAAGTATTAAGGTATAAGATGTACATTGGGCCTTCACTCAAGTACTTACTCAGCACAAGAACACTTTGTTCTAGTAATCCGGCATTCTCTGATGCTCTCCTTCCCAACATGATCGCTGAAGACAACGCGGGTACATAAGCAACTGTGAAGACAGCTGATGGTGCCCAGCTATAAAAAGATAGAGTGTCTGGGGTCTTAGAGGCTTGAAGATAAACAAGTAGCCATCTAGCTGAGAAACAAAAAGCTCATATGAAATAAGCACACCAGCCTGTGTGATCATGAGGTTTTGATGGGATCAGGTATCAGGCATCCAAGACCCAGAACAAAATCAGGCCAATGTGAATGGAGGGAGGGGAGTGTGAGGAGTGGAGACCCAAAGTCCATCTGTAGACAATTGAGCATCCTTTTACTAAGGGTCACAAGGAAGAGTTGAGCCAGTCAGAGTGCAGTATAGTACTGATGAAATACACAACTTTCCTCTAGTTCCTTAATACTTTCTCCCCGCTTCCACTATCAAGACCTCAATTCTGCCTTAACAATCTGACTAGATCAGAACATGCACACTGATACAGATAAGAGCCCACAACATAGGGAATTCAGGATAGATAAACCCTCAGGGCCAACAATGAGAATAAGCATACCAGGAGGATAAGGGGAAAGTGTGGGGAGAAAAGGGGAATTAATCACAAGGATCAACATATAACCCTCCCTCCCAGGGAGATGAACAACAGAAAAGTGGACAAAGGGTGACAGAGAACGGTGTAAGATATGAAAATAATAATTTATAACTTATCAAGTGTTCATGAGGGACAGAGGGCAGGGGAGAGGGGGAAATGAGAAGTTGATATCAAGGGCTCAAGTAGAAAGAAAAAACTTTGAAAATGATGATGCAACATATGTACAAGTGTGCTTAACACAATGGATGAATGTATGGATTGTGATAAGAAAAATGAGAGCCCCAAGAAAATGATTTAATAAATAATAAAAAGGAAATGGACTTGGTGGAATTGAGTGGTCTCATTATTCTGGGAGACCCTAGATTGTGTAAAAGGTTAAGCACTCAGCTGTAAAACAAAAGGCTTGTAGTTTGAAGCTCCCTAGAGGCACTTTTGAAGAAAGGCCTGCAAGTCAGAATGAATTGAGTATGGCACCTGACCTCCTCTTTCTTCATAGGAGAATCATTATCATCATCATCAACTGCTCAAGGCTGATGCCGATGAGGCTGCATTCATACATACAGCAGCCATCTTGTCTATGATGCTTACATAATTTCACATCAAAATAAAGATATTTAATAGTGTAGGGGTGGTGTTTAGCCTGTTAATCAGGTCACAGCCTGATGGTGACTTCTTGTGGGTGTGACCTCATAAAGAGAGTCTCAGGAACCTCCCATTCTCTCCCTCAGTCTTCACCTTCCTGCTGGTCGACAATGATTACGGTCAGAGCTACCACCAGCTTCACATGACCTTGCACCTCCTGGCCTATGATCTTCCCGCATTCTGTATCATTGCATGTAGCGGCATAAGTCTGAAGAGGGACTTATGGATCAGTATTATACTTATGAACTACTATTGGTCTTATGGACTGGAATTGGATTGGGATGGGTTGCTTTCCTGATATATAAAGTTCTTTCTTGTGCATATACAAAGAGGTACCCCCCAAAAACCCCAGATTTATTTTCCCTCCAAAGCTATGTATTTAAATTTTTACAAAACATCTTTATTACCTTCAAAATACTCTCCATTACACTTAATACATTTGCCAACTCTGTGATTCCATTCTTGTAAACATTTTTCAGAATCATCTATTTGAATGACTTCTTTCTTTTTTTTAAAATGGCTTCTGTGTTGTCAAATTGCTGTCCTTTCATGTCCCTCTTCATTCACAGAAACAAAAAGAAGTTGCACAGAGCAAGGTCAGGTGACTCAAGTGCATGGGGGAAGAGAGGCATGCTGTTTTTTTGCAAAAAAAAACTGGTGCACTGAGATGGCTGCATGATCAGATGTGTGTTCGTTTGGGTTGACTAGAGAAATAAATCCAGAGACACTCATACAAAAGAGGAATGGTATATTAAGAAAACATCCCAGCCCATTTCGGATCAAGCCCAAAAGTCTGATATTGGCCCATATGTTCAATACCAGTCTACAAATTCCTCTTCAGACTCAAGCAACACATGCAATGACACAGAACGCAAGAGGATCACAGGGCAGTGGGTGGAAAGTCTTGTGAATCCAGTGGTGATGATAGCATCTTAATGCTGGCATGGGTCTCCATGTGGCTTCTCCAACTCCAAAGCTCTGGCTGCTGCCAGCATAGCTCCATATGTCTTGTCAACAGGAAGGTCTCACAGAGAGTGTCTGTGTCCTGCCTCCAATGAGTTTTATTTTGTCTCCCTAGCGCTTCCAAATAAGGTCATCAAGCTGCAACCTGATTGACAAGCTAATCCCCACCGCTTCACTCTTAAGTCTCAAATTGACACCACATTATGTAACTACCATGTTATTGTCATGGGGGCACAATTGTTATGCAATCGTTTCAGAACCTCTAAATAGAACACTTGATTAACAGTCTGACCTGGTGGAATGAACTCCAAATGTACTATGAGTTAATATTGTCTTCCGTTCAGAAAATTGACGCATGAGGTTTGGCATCATTTGATATTTCAGCTTTTTTGAAATGAGAAAGACACTTGTACACTTGAGGGTTTTTTTTTTGCTTGTTTGTGGTTTTTTTGGGCATCACTGCCCTCTGGTGGTGGGAGTAGGAGGCCCAGCCTTTGCTCCTGTGGAGCCTCTGCTGGGATTGAACCTCCATGCCAGTCTCGCGCAGTCTCGCGCACAACCACTACGCCACCAGGGCTCAGCCCACACTTGAGTTTTTTACATAGTGCTATCCTTGTAATCTGTGTTAAGTATCACAACAGTTTTTGCAGCATTTTACTGAGCAGGAAATGAAATTCCACAGCTACATGCTGTTCTCTTAAACCAGTCATCACACAAAATGAGTTTAGAGGAAAACTGCTTTTACGAAAAAAATTCACTGTGACCAGAGAGAACCTTCCCAGGTGATGCCACTGGAGGAACTAACTCAGAGTGGGTTTCTCAATGCTCACCTAGTGGGAAAATGCATACTATGAGAGCTCTGCTCCTCCCAGCACAATTCAAGGTGTTTTTTTTTTTTTTTTGGTAGCCCCTCATATGAGTGTTGTGGCGGTCATGTGCTTTGTTAATTTTGTGATTGAGATGTAGGGGTGGAGTCTGGCCTGTGAATCTGGAGATAGCCATTGAGTAGCCAATGAGGCCTCCACGTGGCCATGGCTTTCTCCTGATACATCTGGGAAATCTCGCGATATTTCCCTCGTGAAGATGAGAAGCTATCTCCGCAGTTGTTGGGAGTTAGTCTCAGAGACGATGAATCACGGACAAGACAAGATGGCAGCGTCTGAGGAGCCGGAGAAACCACACAGCTTTGCCCTGATGGAGCCAGACTTCTGAAGCTGGAGAGGCCTCGTGGGGACCCCTGCCAGCGATGAGTTGCTTCTGCCACCACTGGATACTGTTGATGGACCCTGAGCCCTGGAAGCGAGGAGCCATGAGGGGACCCCTGCCAGCGCTGGGATTCTGCACCCACTGACCTGTGACTTCGTGAGTCGGAAGGAGACATTATAAACTGGTATTGGGCATATGGGCTAATATCGGACTTATGACTTTGAACTGCACTGGGTTGGGATGCTTTTTTATTTTATTTTATTTTATTTTATTTATTTATTTATTTTTGGTATCGCTGCCCTCAGGTGATGGGAGTAGGAGGCCCATCCTTTGCTCTGTGGAGCTGGAATCGAACGTCCATCCCAGAGGGCCGCAGTCCCGCGCACAACCACTACGCCACCGGGGCTCAGCCAGGATGCTTTCTCAATGTTCCATTCCTCTTTTCTATAAACCCTTTTCTTATATCCATATGCGTTTCTATGAATTTTGTTTCTCTAGTTTACGCTAACACAAGTGTCACTGGATTTATTTCTCTAGTCAAACCAGCCTAACACATGGCCCTAAACTTTTGTGACTGGGTACATTAATTCATCACAATGGCCACGTAGAACTCAGACAATGCTCACAATTATGGGGTTTATTAGGGAAGTTAGAAAGTTCTAATTCTGGTGAGAAATACTCAGGATGCAGTAATTCATTCAGTGCTGTGTCTTCTCGTCACATCTGCAATCAGACCCCTCTCTAGCCCTCAGCCATTTGGCCTGGTCGTAGCCCTCCTCCAGAAATGTTACAAAGTTCTTTGAGGGCTGCCAATAAAAGTCCAAATGACATCCCACCAGAGTGCCTCATCCAGAGGCACTCAGTTTCAGCTCCATGGTTCAGCAAACCCAACTCCCCCAACTAAGTGCCCAGAGACACCACATTCTAGGAGCCAGTCTCCTGCCCACAAAGCATTCAACTTTAGTTGTTCTGTGGACTGACAAGTTCAACATTCTGTCTCATGCTCTGGTTTCTGTTCTGCTCCTCCTGCTATTCTCCCACTCCTCTGGTGTCAACGCTGTCTCCTGGAACAAGAAAGTTCAAGGCAGAGGGATCACAGATTCCATAAGGACTACACTCCTGACTTTTCCTCACTTACTGGCAGTAAAGACTCGCCTTTTCCTGCTTCTGAGATAGGTGGTTTTATACCCAGCAGGATGACAAACAGAATGAACTCTGTTGCCATTCACTCACAGCTGAATCATATAATCCAACGAGTGTCTTCTGCTACCTTCTTGCCCAGAGCCATAAGGAAAATAATGGTCATTGGTGGGAGTAACAAAGGTTATGACTCGAAGAGTCATAGGAAATAATTCCCTGCACTACATCATTATTCCATCACTTGTCTGTCAGTTTGTCCTGGTGATTAATTGCTCCAGTGATACTAGAAGCTATACCATCAGTATTTCAAATACTAACAGGAATACCCACAATGAGCAGATGTCAGTGGAGTTTCCAGATTAAAACTATGGAGAAAGAGCTGGTGACTTATCTATGAAAATACTGTCTGATTTTCTTCCCTTAGTCATTTTAGGTAGGAGCCTTGCTGGAGAAAAGCTTCATGGTCAGTGTTCTAAGCATCAACGATGGTATGAGGAACCCACAGGGAGATTGTTATAGTAGTTCTAAGGATAGAGTTCAACATTCTGATGACGTGAGGATGATTCAGGATCAGACATTTCGATCTGCTTTACACATGGTCACCAGAAATTGAAGTTGACTTGGTGGCATCAATCCACCCAATCAATGTACCTATCAGGTACCTTTCATTACTACAACAACTCTTTTTGTTTTTGTTTTTGGTTTTGGTTTTTGGGCATCACTGCTCTCTGGTGGTGGGAGTAGGAGGCCCAGCTCCACTGCTGAAATTGAACCTCCGTCCCAGTGGGCCGCAGTCCCGCGCACAACCACTACGCCACCGGGGCTCAGCCCTACTACAACTCTTCATAGGAAGGCATACTTGTAACATGACTCTTAAACCAGTCATTTGGCTTTTTTCTCTTTTTTCCTGTCCATCTATAACATTTTTTCCATCTACAACTTTTTAAGTGATCCATTTGAAAGAGCTACTTGTTGTTGCTATCTTATTAGAGAAGTAAGGACAGGAGTGAAATCTTAATTTTGCAAAGGTCCTATTAGTGACGGGTCTGATATAGACAACGTTCTGTACCTTGCCTCGAAGGGGCATAATATAGTATTGCAAATTCCATAAATGCAAGTAGGATTATGGCCTCAGCCCTATCTCAGATAGCACCAGATAACACATTCTACAGTGTAGAAATAACTGTGAAATGATCTGTATTCAAAATCCTAATACAGATGTCTATTTCTTTTTTTTGGACTCACTTTTGAGACATTTGTTATGCTGGTTGTGTCTTCATAAGGGGAATTAAAGAATCTAATACCCCTATTATTTTATGATGTAAGTATAACATAGTTTAGAAGAATTTTAGTTAAGAGTATCACATAATTTGACAGGACAAAACTAGAAATCTTCCATAGCCATGACCCTAAGCTGAACCCCTCTAACTTGTCTCATAAAGTATCCTGTGATGGTGTCCAGGAACAAATTCTCAAGGATAGCAGCTAAGTCGAAGACCCAATTCTTATCTGAGTGTTATGAATCCTTCTCTGCCTGCTCATTAAGAGCTGGAGCCTGCATACCAAGCTGTCTCCTTGAGATTTAGGGGCCCTGATAATGGAAGCCCTGTAGCATAAAATTGTTGCTCAAACAAAACTTTGTTTACCCAGTTTGTGCCTGTCATTCCAAGATTTATGTCTGTCTGAAAAAAACAAAAACAAACAAACATCCAAAACTTTCTCTCAGTCTATGTATATCTATCCTGGGGAACAAAGATATGGAAAGACGGACCGTTAAAGGGAAATACCCACCCCCATTATCCTTTCCCATGTTTGTGAAGATAAATCGTAGAGTCTTTCAAATGCACCACGTTTCTGTAATCTGGCAATGGTGACCAGGAAATATGGCCCTCTTTCTACCTCCCCTGAAACAATATCTTTTAAGAATGGGTCTATGGAAAGAGCACGCATGCTTGTTAAGTGACTGCTCTTTGTGATGCCCAGGGCTCCTTGTTTTATGAAGATCGACAACCCTGTGAGAAGGTGAGCACACTTGACTTTTGAAGGTGAGCACACTTGACTTTTACAAAAGAGAATTCACTTCTAGACACTCAGCTAATATGTGGCAGAGTCAGTATTCCCCATGTGCATCAGCTGATCTTATTTTTGCATGGTATTTCAATAAATATAACAGCAGCCTTTCTTCCACAGATGAAAGAAGCAGAACCTTATAATGGAACTGTGTTAGAGTGAACAGCTTGGGAGTTAGGGTAGGAATTAAAGATGGAGTCTCAGAAGTAAGAAAGAAAATGTTTACTAAGCCTGGACTGTAACAGATCCACAGGATCCTGGGAAGCTCATTAACAGTCCAGGAAATAGCACATCTTGGGAAGACTGCCCTGGAGGTGGGCTCTGAATGACCCCATGCCTAAGGTGGGTTCTTTGTAGCATCTTCCCTTTTCGCTATCTGAACCCTAGGTCTCAGATGACTGTGGGATGAAGACAGAACTTTTCTACAATTATTATATGCCAAATATTAAGCAAACTGTTTACCAGCATTTGTTATGGAAGTTAAATTAGCTATATTCCCTGTAGTTCCCAGTTACTTAAGGCTTCTGTGTTTTCTCACTACAGAACTAACTCTCCTGCTGTTAGGATGGTGGCTCAGCCTGTGGGCGGGATTCAAGAGCCATTGTTAATGGTCCTAACCTAACAGAAATGTTTATCTACCCTCAGAGGCCCAAGGTCTAGTCTTACCACTCCCACAGTCACGTAGGCATCCCTAAGCCCACTCCCCTTATTATCACCATATAGCCCTTAAGACAGCCCTCTCCTGCGACGTTCCACTGACGAGTAATGGTGGGCCTCAGATATTCCACCGAGAAGGGTATTTATAGGGGGATAATAGAAATTCTTTCTCTCTCTCCACGTGGATCATCCAGCGGGATGGAGGTGAGCATGCATCATGAAACATAAATCCTATTGTTCTTCTCTCTCTCTCTCTTATAATCTCTCTATATTGGTGTTATAATAAATAATAATTATCACTACACAACTGCCTGTTGAACCCTTGCTGTGAGTATATCAGGAGGCCGGCCACCCCCTGATAGACGACTACATTTGTTTCTGTATTCAAAACCCACTTTATAAATCCATTGCCATTGAGTTGATGCCAACCATGTGGGCCAGAATCCAGCTGTCCCGTGGGATTTCTGAGGCTGTAACTCTTAACAGGTGCCAAAAGTGTCGTCTTTCTCTTTGGGAGCAACTGGAAGATTTGATTTGCATTGCGGCTAACTAGTTTGTTTCCTCCCATGCTATAAGGACATTTTGTTTACTTAAGATGCTAAAATTTGAAACTGCAACTCCTTACCACTTCAGAGGATTGTCAGGTCACAAAGTGAACCTGGGAAGTGGAATGGGTTGGGTCTTCTCTCCTGGGTAAGCAAACCCCAACTGGTACAGAAATGGGTTTAGGTTTGAATTAAAGATTGACTAGACTGTGAACTTGTCCCTCAACACATGTTTTCTAAATTTAACCTTGAGTGTTATTCTATGGCTCTATTAGAGTCTGTACCTCCTTTCTAGACAGAAGTTCACAATGTTTTGGGGCTGAGCCCTGGTGGAGTAGTGGTTGAGTGCGGGACTGCGGCCCATTGGCTTGGCGGTTCAAATCCAGCAGCAGTTCTCTGGGAGCAAGGCTGGGTAGCTCCCACAACCACCTGAAGGGAATGATGCCCCCCCCCAAAAGAAGTTCACAATGTTTCCTATATCACTGATAAGCAGTTAATAAATTTCCCACATTTGCTTGATATGACAAGTTTTTGTATCAAGCTGTGAAGGGCATCAGTGGGAAGATAGGAACAGAGGAGCTCATACCAACAGCTCAAGTAGATAGAAAATTTTTTGGAATTTTTGATACTAACTATGTACAATTGAAGGGTGGGTTTTATAAGGTTTGTAAGGCCCCTTCAATAAAATGATTAATAAAAAAAGAAAAACTAGGAACAGACCTAAGGGCCCTAATTCATGCCATAAACACATAAACAAACATAATGAAAAACACACAGCGGAAGACAAAATACATGCTTAGGATCTAAAAATAAAACACTTAGGTACCACGGAAGATTTCACCAAAAGAGGAAAAAGAGAACCCACAGAATAAGGGGGGGATTTGCAATTTATCAGAGAAGGGACTAAAATCTACAGAACACTACAACTCTGCTCCAAGAAAAAGCGGGATAATCCAATTTAAAAATGGGTAGAGGACAGGAATTGACAGTTCACCAAAGAAGACATTCAAGTGGCCAACAAACATATTAAGACATGATTTCTAGGCTGAGCCCTGGTGGCGTAAGTGGTTGAGTGCGGAACGGCAGCCCGCAGGCTTGGCAGTTCAAATCCAGCAGTGCTCTCAGGAGCGGCCCTGGGTAGCGCTGACGGCCACCAGAGGCAGTGATGGCCACCAGAGGCAGTGATGCCCCCCAAAAACAAAAAAAAAAACAAACACACACACAAAAAAGAAATGATTTCTAACCCTGAGCTCCCACTTACCTCTAGCCTTGATACATAGAGTCAAAACATGCTGGAGAGGGTGTGGCAAAATGGGAACTTGCACACACTGATGATGGTGTGGTGCTTCCTCAAAGAACAGAGAATAGAAATACCATATGTGATGTGAGGAATTATGTCAAGTAAAAGCTCCTGGGTACACAGGGGTGGAGCCTAACTTATTGATTGGGTTGCAGACTCCTCGGTGTCATAAGCCTTTTTGTATGTGAGAGAGAGAGAGAGAGAGAGAGAAGACTAGAATCCTCTTTGGCCCTTTGCTTTGTACCAGAGTTGGCTCTTGCATTTGGTTCCTCAATCTCCTGTTGCATCACCTGCTGATTCCAGTTGCTGTCAGTAGACTATCAGCTACGGGTTCATTCATTCAGACCTCTGCATCCACCAGCCTGTGCTCTCCTTTTATTTCATCATCCTGCTTTCTGCACAGCAGCTTCCACAAGCCAGGAGAAACCTGATTTGGATGGGACTGGACTTACCTGTTGACATAGCGGTTACATAGTGGGCTGCTAACTGAAAGGTCAATAGTTTGAGACCACCGGTTGCTCTGAAGGCAAAAGTTAGGATGACTTTGTACTTCTGTAAAGAGTTACAGTCTCTGAAATTCTATTGGAACATTATGAATCAGCATATATATATATTTATATGTATAACTTTTTATGAGCCAGTATTGAACCGATGGCAGTGGATTTGCTTTTGGTTTGGGGCCTTATCTATTTCTATAACTGCATAAGTCAGTTCTTGATAGAAATCTTTTTTAGAGACAACCTAATACAGGCATCAGTACCTTTGCTTCTCTGGAGAACCCAACACGCCATATACTCCAGCAATCCCTCCACTTGCTATACACCCTAAAAAATAAAAAACCAGAGTACTCACACATGTCTGCACACCCACGTTCATTACACTCTTCACAGTAGCCAGACAATGGAAGGAACCTGAAAGCACCTTGGTGGAGAAACTTTGGTACATATACACAATGGAATACTATGCAAAGATAAAAGAATAATGATGAATTTGGGAAACACCTTATGACATGGGTGGAATTGTAAGGCATTATGCTGAGTGAAGTTAGTCAATCACAAAAGGACAAATTGCTATTTTTTTAAATGAAGGGAAAGGTTTTCATACCAAAAGAAACAGGTTAACAGGGGTGAAAAGGGAAGGAAGGGAAGACTGGAGAGTAGACAGGTGATAACAAGGGTGAAGAGAAAGAGAATATCTAACAAGGGGGAGATGGGAAATAAAAACAAATTGGGGTGCAGGCAAACCAACAGGAGACTGGTTAAATTATTGAATATAAAAATGATCTGATCTGTAACTCCCCACCTAATTTGCAATAAAATGTTTTAAGATAAAAGCACAAAAGGGTTTTGAATCAAATTTCTTTCTTTTGGAAAATTTGGGTTAATGTATATATATTTAATTTGAATAAATCATTTTACTGGAGGCTGTGTTAATCTGAGTGGACTAGAGAAACAAATTCATAGGCACTCTTATGGGTATAAGAAAGGGTACAACTGTACATTGAGAAAACATCCCAGCTCATTCCAGATCAAGTCCATCAGTCTGAGATTAGCCCCTATGTCCAATGCTAATCTATAAAGTCCTCTTCAGACTCACAAAATACATGCAATGATGCTGAATGCAGGATGATCACAGACCAGTGGGTGGGAAGTCTTGTGGATCCAGTGGTGTTGTAAGCATCTCAGCGCTGGCAGGGGTTTCCACATGGCTACTCTAGCACTAGAGGTCTGGCTCCATCAGTGTCTCTCTGTGTGTTTTCTCCACAGGGATGTCTCAAAGGGAGTGAGGAGAGAGAGGGTCTCCCACCTCCAAGGAGGAAAAACAGGAATTCCCACAGTCCTTGCCCACACACAGAGACCTCATTGGCTATATCCTGATTGACAAGCTAGGCTGCACTCCTAAGCTCTTAATCATCAAATTGACACCAGATTATGTAACTACCACAGAGATTCCTACAGCTCCTTCAACAATCCATACATCAATGGTGTCAAGCACATTCGTATGTTGCCTCCATTCTTTTAAAATATTTTCTTTCTGTATCAAATTTCTTAAAGACAGATATAGTCTTTCCTTCCCCCTAGTGTTGCTAGTAGTTAATCTTGATGTTCATGAACAAGCAATCATCTCTGCAGAAATTTATAAAAGTACAGAAATACTTTTTTAAAAGGGAAAAATGAGGCATAGGAACATAATGTTGCCACGTTGGTGTGTTTTTTTCTCTAGTTTGAGACAAACAAACTGTGGCTATAAAAATCTTAAATTTCTGTTTTTAAAGTTGATATTTATAATGTGCATTTTTTCAGTCATTAGTCGTTTTCCCCCATTGAATAGATGGATTCTGACAGGGAAGACAGAATTCAAATTCCTAAAGAATCCAAGTTTACTGGTATATTCAGCAATTTGAATTCTACAGAAACCCTAAGGCTATTGCCCTGGAGTATGCACTCTTTCAACCCTGGAAGGAAACACTACTTTAAAATTGTCTTTCAGCAATAGATCCTCAAAAGGCAAAAACCATCTGTTTTAATATTGCTCTTAAAAAATGGTCGATGTGAGACCAAACGGACTCCACTGACTCTAAAGTATAGATGAGAAGTTTAGGGCCTTTCTGTCAACTCCTGCTCCCAGTTTTTCTGCCATCAAAATGGATTGAGCTGAAGAACCCCATGTTCGTTTGTCCTTAACAATAGTTCCATGTGAAGCAATGTACACATACTTAGACACCAGACTTTTATTTGTATAGAAATAAATGTATGTATATATATAGTATGCATACACATAAGCACACACTTATCTATACCTATCAATCTACCTATCTCTCTGTGGTTGGATTGTGTTCTGCAAGGTCAGTAGTTCGAAACCACCAGCTGCTCCTCGGGATTTAAAAAATGGGCCTTTCTATTCCTGTAAGCAGTTACAGTCTCAGAAACTCAACATGGGGCAGTTCTGCCTGTTCTATAGGGCAGCAGTGAGTCAGCATCGCCTTTATGACAGTGAATTTGTTTGTTTTGTAAATATATATGTAAGCATGTATAATGAAATTGATTTTGAATTGATTATGACTCATAGAAAGCCTGTATGGAAGGGAGGTAAAAAAGAAAGCCTATATGACAGAGTAGAATGGCCTCTTTGGGACATGTGGTTGCTGTTGTTAGGTTTCATCAAGTTAGGTTTCATCCAATTCACAGCCACCCTATCTACAGAACCAAGCATGGCCCCGCCCTATGCCATCCTCACAATTGTTCTCATGTATGAGCCTATCGATGCAGTCATTGTGTCGCTCTATCTTGTGGAAGTCTGTCTCTTTTTCATTGCCCCTCTATTTTACCAAGCATGATGTCCTTCTCCGGGGACCGGGTATCTATCTATCTACCTATCATCTATCTATCTACCTATTTACGTAATCTCTCCATCCACCCCCAAGCTCCTAGGGCAGTGTGGGGTAGGGAAGCTGTTAGCCTGCAGTGGATCTGCAGAAGAAATGACTTTTGATCTACTATGCACATACAGAGTGCTGTCAAGAAGACTGTAGCTGCTCTGTAGCACATGGGGTTGTCATGAGGCAGAATCAATTAGATGAGAGTAGCTCTAGTTTTTTTGCTTAGAACAATGTTAGGAAATAGGAAATTGCCAATAAATTCTATTTTGGCAAAAGTATTCCATTTCTCTGAGCTAGTTTCCTCCTTTACATGGGTCACAAAAATACCTTCTTCACTGGCTTATTCTGATGGGTACATGAAAAAATGCCTATAACTAAATCAAGGCTTTAGGATCGAATGAGCTCCATTAATGTTGGCCATTATTATTACTGCCTGATAAATGTATCTTGAGACTTATATGGGCGAGTATAGATTGATTGGATAAGATAAGATAGAAGAACTGGTCACAATGATTTATATATAACCCCCTCCCTCAGGGACGGACAACCGAAAAGTGGGTGAAGGTCAGTGTAAGACATAACAAAATAATAATAATCCATAAATTATCGAGGGTTCTCAAGTGAGGGGAGGGGGGAATAAGGAGCTGATACCAAAGGCTCAAGTAGAAAGAAAATGCTTTGAAAATGATGGCAACAAATGTACAAATGTGCTTGACACATGTATATATTGTGATAGGAGTTGTATGAGCCCCCAATAAGATAATTAAAAAAATAACAACAATAAAACAAATTTTTTTCTGTAAAACTCATTAGCTTTATGCACATTGGGAGAGAGCAGGGTGGGGCAGGGATGCATGAAACCAGCAGACATTTTTCCTACAAGTCTTCTCCTTAAAGTGCACCAATATGAGGAGAGCGTAGTAAGGGAACTAATGTTTTCTGGTTTGGACATCCTTTGGCTGGGAATTCAGGAAGTATCGTTTTCTGAATACCTACTATGTGCCTGACTCTGTGTCAGTGTGCTGCCAGAGCATCTACTTTAATGCCATCAATGTTAATTCGAGGTCAGACTCATGATCCCAACTTAGTGGATATGCAGCTGAGTCACCAGTCTCGAACATTTTCGTCGTCCATGCAGGTGGCTGGAGGGCAAACCTCCAGTGTCCATTGGCTTCTCCTTTCACCACAACATGGCGTTTGTAGACCAGCTGGTGCATGAAAAACGCTCAGAAAAATTGGCAAGTATTATTTTCTTCACTTGGGTAATCCCTAGCTCTCATCCTGATTGAAGGAAGGGAAAGGAGACACATCCTGGTCAACGTCAATGGTCTTCGTTGTTGTCGTTAGGTGCCTTTGACTTTTCTAACTCATAGTGGCCACTCTGGAAAACAGAATGAAACACTGCTGGGGAACCTTGCCGTCCTGACAATGGTTCTTATGTTTGTGCATAGTGTCATTCCGGACTGAAACCAACTTAATGACACTTAACAATAATAACAATATACATCTTGAAAAGAAAAAAAATCTAAAATCCAGCATCATCAAAAGCAGAAAACCAATTTGATCAAAATGCATGATAAGCAACATTATATGGGGTGGGCTTTTTTAAATTAGGGGGTCTGTACTAGTAACATCAAAGGTTTTCTTCAAAGGTTTGGACCTCCTCTCCTTTACCCCCCAAATAGAAGGGAAATCCTTCCTAAAGAGAGGGATATGCTCACCCCCCTCTGATCATGAATTTCCACAGAAATTCACTGGACACCATTGTAGAAGTATCTATAAAATTGGGGTAACACAACATGGCAAGAACTATTTGGTCCCCTCTTACTCTCCCCTCAAATGAAAAGTGGACAAAATACAAAGCAACTCCTTTCTTCTTCTTTCTAGCTTTTCAGCTAATGTTAAAACTTTTTTATATGTTAAAACCTTTACCTTGCTTTTGAAGGCAATTTTTCATGTAGTAGCTTAGAATACGCTAATGCTCTCATGTGGGCTTGCCATGCTAAAAGGCTGGATGACACACATTTTAAATCAGGGAAGGCTAATTTGATAATGCATCAAGTTAATAAAGCCTGTACAGAAGTGAACAGAGTGAAAAGAAACAAGGTAGAAATAAAAACAATTAAGGTTAACTAAGTTAAAATGATAATCATAAGATATATATATCATTGCAATCAGATAAAATATGAAGAGTAACATTTATGATGCTCAAATAATCTCCTAGGATATCTTAATGGCCCATGAAGGAAAAGACGACCCTCCAGGCATCATTATCCAGACACCACATCTGTTCCAAAGCAAGGAAAAAAGTCAGGGGCAGAAAAACAACCACCACCAAAGCACCAATTTCAGGAAGTTAGGCTCACTGTGAAATCGAAAGTCTGTTTAGCTTACAAGATTTCCGAGGAAACTTTTGCTTGTCAATATTTACTTGAGACATTTCGGGACATCAGCCTTTTTAAAAGACCATGTGGTTTGGTAAGTCCAGCCTACCCTTTACCTGGAGGTCAGACTATTTGGAGAATAAATTAGGATTTCAGACTAGTTAAAAAGAAAAATTTCCCTAGTGGCAAGCAACCCAATTCTTCATAAATACAGCTTCATATTAATACAGCCATCAAAAACAAGCAACAAAAAACCAAAACAGCAACAATTAAAAAAAACGGGGAACCCAGCACAGATGAACCCCGTGGGGCCAGTGGTGAGAGTGGAGCTACTGGATGGGTGGAGGGAAGGTGGGGTAGAGAGAGGGAGCCAACTACAAGGATCAACACATGACCTCCTACCTGGAGGACAGACATTAGAGGAGTGGACGAGGGGAGACATCGGGCAGTGTAAGCTATGACAAAGCAATAATAATTTATAAAGTATTGAGGATCGGTGGGGGAGGGGGGAACAAGGGTGGAGGAGAAAAGATGAGAAGCTGATGTCAAGGGCTCAAGTGGAAAAGTGGATGTTTGGAGAATGATGATGGCAGCAGGCATGCAAAGACACATGGCACGATATACGTATTTGTGTATTGTGAAAAACGATGTATGAGCCCCCAATAAAATGATTAAAAATAAATAAAAAGATATTTGTCTTTGGAAAAACAAAACAAAAAACAAACAACAAACCTAAATTCACTTTTATTCAGAATAGTAACTAAAAAAAATGCACTGCCATTAAGTTGAAGGCTTAATAGAGACTCCACAGGACAGAGTAGACTTGCTGCGCTGGCTTTTGGAGACGGCTGCCGGGGAGTCGAACGCGCATCTTTGGTGCCGGAGGGTTTGCGCTGCTGACGTGGCAGTGAGCCGTCTAACAGGTAACCACTACCCCGCCGGGCCCCTTGCAGAAGAGTAAAGTTTCAGTTATCTACAATAAATGTATCACGAATCACGAATGAGTTCTTCAAACGTTGTTCTTATAAATCTCTTATAAGAACCTGTTTAAAACGAGGAGAAATGAACAAAATGATAACACTATTTAGCAGACTTGAATATAGTTCTCTCTTCCCCCCCAACACGAACTTCTAACTACATCTATCAACTCAATCTTACTATTAGCAAATCGCTTATCAGCTTTTGGTGTATGTGCCATAACACACTACTGAAATGTAAATCAGTTTAAAGTTTTTCCTTATTTTATCGAAATTGAACTTAAAAAAAAGATTCTTTGAAACGTTTACATTGTGATGTGAACAAACAAGCCTGGTTATTGAATCAGTTCTGACTCAGAGCAGAAACACTCGTCCTAGGTTTCTGAGATAGAGTCAAACAGAAAGTCACTTGGCTGTCTTTGTGTGACAAGCCGTTATTGCTGGAACTGCCATGTTTTGGTTAATCGTCCAGCTACTCTCCTGGGTCTCTTGACCATTGCTTTTTAGAAATCACTAGAACGAACCCTGGTAATTGGCGTATCTGAACTAGCTCAGGCTGAGCAAAAGAGGCAAAACTGGTTTTCCCTAAAGAGGCAAAACTGGTTTTCCCTTTAAAACCACCTCTTTGGTGAAATAGCAGTCTATAATATTTCATTTAAGTCACCTGTACTGGTGACCTATGCTGAATGGCCTCCCATACATATATTCTAAGGTTGATATATGTATGCAAAACCCTGGCCAACTGAACCATTTCATTAGTTTTTCACAATATTAAAACTATTTAATTCACAAGCACAAATGTGTTACAAAATATAATTTGGGTTCTTAAAAATACACATGGACACAAAATTTGTAATACCATCTGGAGTTAATGCTTATGTATTTTTTAATAAATGTTTTGCTTTGAAAGGCATGGCTTCATCATGTCAAGAAATTAATAGGTATTTCTACAGAGTCCCCTTTAAAGGGGGTGTCTGATCACAAATTAGAAAAAGGGAAATTTGTTACTAGAAGGGGGGAGGAAATTGAAACCAAAATAGATTGCTCTTACGTTGAGAGCTGGTGGCATCGTGGTTACGTGCTGGGCTGCCAACCTCAAAGTTAGCGGTTCTAAACCTCCCGCCCTGCGGTTTTCTACTCCTTTAAAGAATCATAGCCTCGGAAGCCCCAGGGGCCGTTCTGCCCTGTCCTGTCTGGTTGCCCTGGGGCAGAAATGACTCAGTGGCAGTGATTCTGGGCTTTTTGAAGCTTAAGACAGAAGTCCATGGTGGACCTCTATCAAGCAAAGCTTTTACTTAAGGCAAGCACTCTTTTGTGTGAAGGTCAGACACCCTCTTTCTAACAATGGCAAAGTCACTCATTGCCTGCCTGAGTTTTGACTTGTGATATTTCCTGTGCACTGCATTCTCAAATAGCATAAACATCCAAAAAGTTACTATATAAGTTTAGCCTGTTTCAGTTAGTTTAATCCATTTTGCAACTACGGAACATGCATGATCTTCAAAGGGGGCTATCGACATACTAAAGGATCCTTAGTAATGAAACACCACCTTCTACTGCAAGAGAAGAGAAAAGGTCGCCTACGGGGCTTACCAAGGAGTAGCATCCCCGCACTGCTTATGGATGAAACCACCCTGAATCCCCTATGACAGTAAACAAGACAGGGTCCACCTGTAGGGTCCGCTAGAGGCCCCGATGACCTCTGAGGTCTGAATGACTTATGCTGAATGGCCTCCCATGATCCATTCCACCAGTCATGTCAGGGTTAACTAGAGTTCTGGATGACTGGTCACAAATTATCTCATGTGATCCATTCCAATGGTCATGACCAGATAAACCTATGGACTAAAGCCACCCTCCATGATAATGAGGTGCACAAACTGTGGATTAGCATTATGTTGGGGGAAAAAACAGTCAGGATGCAAGATTAAGGGACAATCAGAAGGCAGGGTCAAGATTGAGGTGAGCCAATGGGGGTCCCGCCACCCGGCCCCTGTAAATCTCAATGTCTTACCCCTAGACATCCTTGACTTCCTCAAACTCTAAGGCGACCGCTTTGTGAGTGAAATCTTGCTCGGCTTACTGTCTTCTCTCTCCAACTGTCTCGTCTCCCTGTCTTGCGTGTGTGGCTGACAACGTGCTAGCTTTTCTCCAGTGACATAGACTTTCAGCACATGACATTGCAGTATCCTGTCACCATTGTGAGCTCATTCAGCCCCCGTCTGGGGGAGCAGGTTACTCAGCAAGGCTTCTGCTGCAGGTTTCCTTCGAATCTGCCTTTCTAGTCGAAGTCTGGAGACTCTGGGTATTTAGCCCCCCTCCCCCATAGAGGGGGACAGTTAGCAGGTTTCTACCCTCAGCTGTAGAGAAAACATGGGTGTGTTATGGCTTGTGACAAGAGCTGTACGAGCCCCGAATACAATGATTTAAAAAGCCCAAACCAAAAGAATAAATATAAACAATCAAAAAAGAAGAGAGTCAAGATCAAGGGGTGAAGAAACCAGCAAAACATAAAACAGCAGCCATCATCGAACCTGATTGAAAAGAGGGAGGAGGAGAGAGCAGCTGAGCAAGCGGAAGGCTTCAGCTCACTGCCATCGAGGCAGTTCTGACCAATGGTGATCCTAGGGGATGGGGAAGAACTGCCTTTGTGGCTTTCTGAGACTGTCACTCTTTACCAGTGTCGAAAGTCCTGTCTGTTCCCCACAGATTCTGGTAGCTTCGAATTGCAGCCAACTCTGAAGTACCAAGCCACCAGGGTTCCTGGGCATGCCAACTGAAGTTCACGTTGACTTGTGTGCAGGGGAGGGTCCAACCCGAACTCATGGCTCGTGAGTGGATTTCAGTTCACGGTGATTGGGGGCTTCCTGGGTGGTGATCTCTACCGAAACACAGGGTCTGGCGCCTGGTGGGGTCACACCACCCACCTCTGGATTGTCCCCGGCAAAGCATTTGGTTAACCCAGGGACCCAGGGACATGTAGGGAGGGAGAAGGGTAGGACTATTGAGACAACACAGCTCTTTCTATAAGCCGAGCCTCACATTTGTGGATGTGGACACCATTTGTGTTCTGAGGTGAGATTTCAGGGCCAGGTTGGGGTCCCATGGTTGCTGCTGCTAGAGCCGGGAAGTGGAACCACCAAGAGGGCAGGATTAGACTGGAATCCATTGTAAGAGGAAGTACATAATCATATGGACATGGGGCACGCTCCTAATTCAATCTTACAAAGAATTATACACATGTCCCCATATTCGGTAGTTTAAAAATACTAGAGAAGAATACATTTAGAATATCTACACAGGTATTTTTGTAACTATAACAAGGCAATATGGAAATAAGCCAAATATTCACCTTCAGTGTCCAATGTGTGCAGAAACAAAACCCCTCCTGAGTCAATCTTATTAGTTCTTTCACTTTGAACATGATTTTGAGCTTATCTGAGTCTCGTCTGTGGCAAGGGAGGTAGTAATATCTAGCTAATACTTTTGTGGCGATTTGTGCGTGGATACATGGAGCCAGCTGGAACAGTACATTTCACATATTAAATATATTCCAATATCACACACTAACATATATCAACGTTCAGGAGATTCATCTTCCTGACAGCGATAAATATCTTCCTAACAGTGCTGGTACTCTTACAGTCGCCCGGTGGCTGTGCAGATACAATTTCCTGCATCCTATAAACTTTTGCACTTAGACCTGGATTTAGAGAGATAAAGAAGAGACTATGAGAGAATGCCGTGACTCTGCAGAAAGAAAGAAAAGGAGCCGCACGAGGTACGACAGGACAAGGATGCCTCCCACACCCGCCGGGAGCGCCGTTCTCTTGGAGGAATGGAGGGAGAGATGGCCAGGAGGCCGGTAGCACCCTGGCTGACAGCAGCCAGCTTTAATTTCCCAGCAACAAAGAACTCCATATGCCGAGCATCTCACTTATCACTTCTGTACACCAGCGACCAGGGAGAAAGGCCCTGGAAATCACTCCAGTATCCCAAGGTTTTAGGACTTCAGTTCCAACTGCTAAAGCCTGATCGTGCCATTCACGTGAATACACACTTTTCAGGGGGAGAGGACTCTCTTGAAATACAAATGGCTAATGCACTCAGCTGCTAAGCAAAGGCTGCGGTGTCTCCCAAGGAAGTCCTGGAGATCTCTGTCCCCAATTCCCAGTCCGGGAAAACCCTCTGGAGGTTAATTCTCCTCTGACACACCTGCCGTTGCTGTCACTTGAGCTCTGCTTGACAGCCACTAAAGGACAAGCCCCGTCATCACCTTCATTGCCTTTCGATCATGTCCCGAGTGGCCGTTGTGTGCCCAGGATGATGACCATGTCTGTATTACCCAGTGTCCCAGGCAGCTTCTGCTGCTCTTCCTGATTGTATTAGTTTCCTGGGGCGTCAGCCATGGATTCACGTCAACTTTGTGGCGAACACAACAGCCCCGTGCTCCTTTATCGTTCTGGAGACTACGAAATTCAACACCAGTTCCACCAAACCCAAATTAAGGTGTCATGAAAACAGACGCTCTAGAGGGGAATCTGTTCTTTGCCTCTTCCAGTTTCTGGTGGTTGGTAGCATTCCTTGGCTTGTGGTTGCCTCATGTCAATCTCTGCCTCTGTGGCCACCAAGCCTTTCCCTCTTCTCTGTGTCAAATGTATCTTTGCCTCTCTCTCCCTTTTTTTGAAAAAAAAAATTGTTTTTTTCCCCAATGATTTTCTTCGGGGGCGGTCTCTGCTCTCACTTATAAGGATAGTTGTGATGGCATTTCAGACCCACTTGAATAATCCAGAATAATCTCTTCTCCAAAGCCTTAATTTAACGCCATCTGTAAAGATCAGTGTTCCAAATCAGGTAACATTCACATCGAGATGTAGACATATCTTTGGGAGCCGTTATCTGACTAGCTCATTGACTGAATAATGATAGGTCGAGAAGACACCATCCTGGATGACCTGCTTCTTTCTCTTCCTTCATCAATGTCCTGTCCATACTGCAGAGAGAGCTCCCTTTTGTATTCCACTCCTGTCAATGTTTGCTAAACCGTCCTCTCCCAATTCCCATGCCCAGCCAATTGCCCCGGAGCTGGCTCTGTTCGCATCAGAGTTTCTCAAGACAACACAAGGACATACTGCTTGCCCTGCCTGCCTTCTCCCAGCTCTTCAAAATAGCATGGTCATCAGAAAGCTGACTGAGTGAAAGGACAAACATTATATGTGTGCACAGCTTTATTTGAAATTAAATTTTGGATTTCGGATTTGAGCGTGCATATGAACTGAAATAAATAAGATCGTGAACTAAGTGGAACGAAGCCAAAGGAAACATTTCTCTGCCCCTAACACATATACTCCTATGTCCAAGTACCTGTACACCCCACCCTAGCCCACACTCTATTAATAAGATGGGCTTTCCTGTGACAAGCAGGGCAGAGGACCTTTGACAGGCACGCCCAGCTTCGTACCCCAAGCACCTGTCCCCGTTCTCAGCCCTGTCTTCCAAGTGCCCGTGGGCACAGCAGTCAAGAACTCAAGCGACACATTACATTGGACAAATCTGCTGCCGAGGGCCACTTGAAAGTGTTCTACAGAAAGAGGATCCTTCAAGGACTGAGGTGTACCTGACCCAACTCATGGTATTTTCAGTGATCTCCTGCACACATGAAAACTGGACAACAACTAAGGAACACCGAAGAATGTACGCTTTTGAATTATGGTGTAGGCAAAAAAGAAAGAAAGGACCGCGAATTGCCACAACCACGAACAAATCTGTCTTGGAAGTACAGCTAGCATGGCACTGAGAAGGAAGGACGGCCACCCCTTTGTCTTACGTCCTTTGAATAGCCCTTGGGAGGGATCCGTCCCTGGAGAAGGGGATGAAACTTGGCAAGGAGACAGATTGACGCAGTGCGGATGACCATGGTCTTAAACATAGCCACGCGGGTCAGGAGAGGGCAGGAATGGGCCATGCTGGTGCAGTTGCTCCTAGGTCTGACCTAGGATCACTAGCAATCGGGACGTGGTGGAAGGCACTTAGCAGCCATAAACCAGAAAACCACACCCCCTGCTGTCGTGCTGATGCCAAGCAACCCTGTTCGACCGTGTGGAACGGCCACTGTGATTTTCCGAGACAGCAAACACTGCACAGGAGTAGAAAGCCTCCTCTTTCTGCCTCAGAGTGCTTGGTGGTCTCCAACCGGCAGACTTAGTGGTTAGCAGCCGTCTGGGATCTTGTCCACAGCACCAGAATAGAGTAAAAAACACATGAAAATCTTTTTGAGACCCCCGTCCATTCAGCTGCTGCTGTGCCGTGGAGTCAATTCCCACCCATGGTGGCCCCGTGTGGGCGGAGGAGAACAGAGGGGTCCGAGTCTGGCACCTTCTGGAAGCAGAGTGAAGATTCCGGAGTGCTTCTGGGTGGGTCCGAACCAGCAATCTTTCGGTTCGTAGCCAAGCGCTTAGCCATTTGCACCATCCGTAGGGGCCTCCGAAGAGCCCTGGTGGCAGTGGGGTTCCGTGCTGGGCTGCGAAATGCAAGGTCAGCAGTTGGAAACCACCAGCAGCTCTGCGGGGGAGAAAGACCGGGCTTTCTACTCCCGGGAAGAATCACAGCGCGGGAAGCCCCCAGGGACACTTCTGCCCTGGCCGACAGGGTTGCCATGAACTGCCATTGATCTGATGGCAGTGAGTTTGGGTCTTCACATTTTTACCTATTACGTACTTAGTCCTTCAGCCAATATTTACTGAGCATGCTCACTCATCGCATGAAAGGCTGAAAGGCTGCAGTGGTCAAGAAACCAGAAAACCCTGCTTCTCCTGGTGTTTACGGAACCCGGTAGGGGTGCCAGTCAAATCGTGATCAGATCGTGAAACCATCTTCTTTTTCCTGTGGAGCAGCTGGGGAGCTGGGGAGCTAAACCAGCCACCTGATCCTTAACCCACCACCAAAGCCATCTTTTAGGCTTTGCTGACATCTAGCGGTAGATTCAAGAATGCCAACGCAAACTGCCACCTAGTCGATTCCGATGCAGAGACCTTACAGGACAAAGTAGAACTGCCCCCCACGACCCCCAGCCCCGCCCGTGGGTTTCTGAGACTGTACGTCCTTGTGGGGGGAGAAAACAACATTTCTCTTGCAGAACCGCTGCTTGGTTCGAACTGCCAAGCTTGCATTTAGCAGCCTGACGGCTTAACTCACTAGGCCACTCAGGCTTCAAGAGAGGGTCAGAAAGTCCTCTCCTGGACGCGATGCCCATCACTTTCCAATTGTAGCACAGTGCCATTGGATGAAGACCTCTGGGACTCTGGATCTGGAAAGGTACACATGTCAGATGTAACACACACAATCTCTCCATGACATCAGTGAAGATTCAAAGTGCTTTCCTTCTGCTCAAAGATCAAGGAGTAGAAGCAATATCACTTGATTGATCTTCCAAACGCAAAAACAGATTTTGGATTACCAGATAGAAGTAAGGAATGTAGGTAAGAGACCTACATCAATACAAGAAGAGTAATCCTTAGAATGTATCATTTAAAAATAGAGCAGAAAATGGAATCATTTCTAAGATCAAGAAATCCAAATGAGAGCAAGCAAATAGGGAAAGAAGTACACAGCCGAGGCAGGACAAATGATAGCAAATAAGAAGATACTACCAAACAACCTAAATATTGTAACTAAAACACAAAATTTGTCAGAGTAGGTAAGAACTAACAATATTATACTATCTGTAGAAAGTCATAGAAGGCAAAAAGTTACAGGGTACATAAAATATTCTATGCAATTATTAACGAAAGAAAAAATGGCAGCTCTCCAAGGCTGGGCCTCCTTCTCCCGCCAAGAGGCATTGATGCTCACAAAAAAAAAAGTAAAAAGGGCTGAGCCCTGGTGGCGTAGTGGCTGAGTGCAGGACTGTAACCGACTGGTTTGTTGGTTCAAATCCAGCAGCAGCAAGGCTGGGTAGCTCCCACGACCACCAGAGGGCAGTGATAACCCCCAAAAGAAAAAAATGGCATTAGCTATGTTAGTATTAGAGTCCAAAAGCTAAGTAGGGGCAAAAGGGACATTTCCTAAGAATAAAAGATTCACTTTACCAGGTAGAGGGAAAAATGAGAATTTTTTTTACGTCTCGTAACATACCTTCAAGACATGATCAAATAAAATTTACTAAAATTTAAAGGAAAAGATCAACAAACTACAGAGTAGAAGAACTTCCAAAAATAAAAAAAAATTATACAAACATACTCAAACCCCAAATCAAGATGGCTGCCATTGAGTTGAGTTGATTCTAACTCATAGGGACACCAGACATGGTTTTCAGGGTTTTGTGAATCATTTTTGTGTGTGTCCTCACATAAAAGTTTATCAAGTGGTTGCTAGGGTCAGTACAGAGAAAGCGGGGGTGGAGGGTAGGGGTGATGGAAAAACCACATGAATCATGGAATGTTAGCTTGCAAACAGATTCATGTAATTGCTGTCAATGAGACTGAAACCTGTAAATAGCTGAACAGGCCAAAGTTGTGTGATAGATATACAAGGGGGCTTCAAAAAGTTCGTGGGAAATGTCCATGATTTTCACATCTATTTGCAGGCCTTTCTGGGGCTATTTCTTGTTGCTGGTTTCTTTGCTGGCCTACTCGTCCACCTGCATGAGCAAGACCAGGGCCTTCATGAAATCTTGCAGGACTGAGAGGTTATTGGGAACCTGGGCTAAGGTGGGTTCTGCTTTGTTCTCCATTTTCTCCACGTTGTAGTTCGGCAGCTTGGTCATTTCGGGAGAGCTGAAGTCAGGTTGGCCCTTGCGTTTTATGCACCAGCTGCAGCCACGTCTTCCTGAATAGCATTCATTTCTTCCTAGTGAGAGAAGCCACAGACCCCGGGGTTCCCCTTTGAGCCGAAGAGGTGCAAAGAGTCTCGGAGAGGAGGCACCACTGGGTGCACGGACTACACAATGCCCAGGCTTTGTAAATCTTTCCGGGACCAAATGCTATCATCTTTCTCCTGAGAAACTGACGGGAAGATTTCAACTACTGACTTTGTGGGATAATAGTCCAACACTTGCCATCCAGGCAGTGCTGGATAGAGTGGCTTTGTCTTGGAACTGCCTCAGTGGCACCCAATCACAGCTTAGAGAATAAAAATTGAAAAATAAAACAACATATAAGAAAATATCCTCACAATTTAAATCCTTACTACTCAGAGAAAGCCATGGTTATCATGTTGTTATATATCCTATATATGTATGCATATGGCATAGGTATTTGGACAAAAATAATATACATACTGACTTGTTCTCCAGTTCTACTTAGAAATAGTATATCATAAATATAATAATATAAAAGGCTGAGCCCTGGTGGCGTAAGTGGTTGATTTCAGGACTGTGGCCCGCAGGCTTGGCGGTTCAGGTCCAGCGGCGGCTCTCAGGAGCGGCACTGGGTAGCACCCACGACCACCAGAGGCAGTGATGGCCCCCCAAAAAATAATAATACAAAAAAGCTATCATAAATGCTATCCCATTGTCCAAAAAGTTGGTTCTGTTGTAGTTTTTAATGGCTGTACTGGAGTCTCGGAACCCCGGTAGTATAGTGGTTACCCATTGGGCTGCATTCCTCAGGTTTTCAAGTTTGCCACCACCAGTTGCTCTGTAGGAGAAAGCCTAGTTTTTGGAATGTGGTAAACAGTTACAGTGTTGGAACTTCTAAGGGATAATTCTAACCTAACCAAACGCAGTACGTTTGGTTGGTTTGAGTTTGGCATGGTAGTCCATTAAATGAAAATATAACGAATTCTTTGAACTATCCTGTATTTGACATGGCATCAGGATTGGAGGAAGACTCGTTAATCACCAGTGATATGCAGATGACACATCATTGTTTGCTGAAGACCAGGAGGACCCCGGCACATTTATTAATGAAGAGCAAAGTCCACAGCTTCAGCATAGATCACACCTCAACATGAAGGAAGCCCAGATTTTGCAACTGGACCCCGAAGCACCTTTGTGGTAAACAGAGAAACGATGGCTGTTTCAGCAGTTCATTTTCCTTGAGTCCAAGTCAACACCCATGGAAGCAGCAAAGAGATCAAATCACATATTGGACAGGGCAAAAGACCTTGTTCGTGGCTGTCTGAATGCCCCAGAGAGCTGTGCCAGAGTTTAGAAAACAAATGCAATAAAGGTAAACACATCGCTTCCCGACCTTTTGGCTAAGATCAAGTGTAGTATCTGTTCTTATCACTTTAATATCTGATAAGTCCTCTATGTGAGAACCATCTATTGAGTGGATTTTTGGAGCAGGGAGATGGAAAGGGTGCTTGCTCCTTCTGCTCCACGCAGTGACCCCGTGTTGCAGCACTTCCTGGAATGGCAACCCCCCCCTCCTCGGGAGACATCTTTCTTGCATAAAGTCAGATGATAATGGGGAAAATGGTAGACACACACAACAGCAAAGTTCAGGTAACTATTTTGGATTGCGAACAAAGATCAATTTGATATTCAAACAGTCAGATAAAATAACCATCTTTAGGGGACAAGGAGACCTCCTTGAAGTATTCAAAATCGAAGCTGTCACTTTGAGTCCTGAGGTGCACCTGACCCAACCCCTGGCATTTTCAATTTCTTCATGTGTGTGTGAAAGCTAGAGCATGAATTATGGTGTTGGTGAAGAATATTGAATCTACTACAAATGACCAGGAGAATCAACAAATTTGTCTTAGAAGAAGTACAGCCAGAATACTTTTTGGAAGCCAGGATGGTGAGACTTCGCTTCACTTCCTTTAGACATTTTATCATGCTTTTAAAGGAGGAGGTCAGTGGAATAGAAGTAGACACTTAACATACGAGATTGACGCAGGAGCTGCAGCAAGGTGCTGGACATAGCAAAGATCGTGAGACTGGCAAAGGACCAGGCGGGGCTGGATAGAGTGGCTTTGTCTTGGAACTGCCTCAATGGCACCTAATCAGAGCGACAATGTCCCACAGTGTGTACCCAAGTAGTTTTGAGTTACAGAATTGTGAACAGCAACACGATGAATACCCTGTAGCTACATCTTAAGCTTTCAACTACATTTTTTTTATATTGTCACTCCAAGTATTTTACCACTTGTCTTCCTAATAATCACAGAAAACAGTCTGTTTATTTCTTGACTTCTTCAAAATACTGAGTCATCGCTCTGATGACCAATTGCTGTGTTGGACTGTCATTTTAATTAGTAGGCTTTTACTTACTGGTGACAATGATTCCCCACTTCTTTTTAAAAAGTAGGCCTTTGAAAGTGTAACAGACAGCAGACTGAAAAAATCATAAATGTATACCTTGATAACTCTTCACAAAATAAACATGTCTGTGTAACCAGAAACCAGGTCAAAAATGAGAACATGACTAGCACCCTAGAAGCCCCATTGTTGTCCCTTTCCTGTCATTAAATCATCTCCCTCTACCAACTGTAACCATTATTCTGACTTCCATAAAAAAGATTAATTTTCCTGTTTTTAAACTTAATCTGAATGGAGTCACTCGGTATGTGATCTTTTTGTCTCTGTTATGTTTATGAGCTTCACCTATTTGGTTGCATGTCGTGACAGTTTCTGCATTATTGGTGCAATAGGCAGTGGGAGATTTTTTAGCAGATCTCTTAGGATTGTTATCAAATAATGATATAAAACCCAGAAAGAATATAAAATACTTGAAGTACACAATTAATCATAATCTCCAAATGTAAATCCTTGCACTATAAAATTGTGGAATATACTTCTTTTGTGGTATTAATTAAATAGCTACAAGATTTGCCAACACGAAGTGTCATAAAGCAAATATCAACACACCGTAAAGACTGAAATAACACAGAGGAACTGCTCTAAACCTGTATATATGTATATATATATGTATATAAACACACACATATACATACACACATACATATACTGTAGTCACATAATCTGGTGTCAATTTGGGACTTGACAGGATTAAGAGAGAAGGACTGGAGTTTTCTCTGTCAATTGTGTCTAATGTGGCTTCTGTGTGGGCATGGTCTTCTGAGGATTCTAGGAATTCCCACATGTCTTCCTTGAAGGCGGGAGACTCTTCTCTCTATCCTTACTTCCTTGAAGATTTTCTACTGAAAAGACTGATGCCCTATGAGACATCCCTGAGAAGAAGCCACATGGACCTACACTGATGCAACCAGAATCCTGGACCTGGAGAAACCACATGGAGATACCTGCCAGTGCTGAGATGCCACTGGATCTACAAGACTTCCCACCCACTGATCTATAATCATTCTGCGTCATTGGATGTATCTTGTGAATCTGAAGAGGCTTGGTATCGGACATATGGACTAATATTGGACTTATTGGCTTGGACTGGCTGGGTTGGGATGCTTTCTTTATGTAAAATTACCCTCTACATAAAACTCTGTCTTATACACATGTGGTTTTCTATGGATTTGTTTCTCTAGTCTCTACCAAGACTAACACAATATATGTACAAAATCATGATGTTATAAAATGAAGAAATAAGGGCTGAGCCCCAGTGGTGTAGTGGTTGTACATGGGACTGTGGTCCACTGGGTTGGAGGTTCAAATCCAGCAGTAAGGCTGGGCCTCCTACTCCCACCACCAGAGGGCAGTGATGCTCCCCCAAAATATGGGAAATAAAATGAAGAAATAGATTTTTAAATAACCTATGGACCAAAGATGAAATAAAAATGCATGTTAGAAAATTTCTTGAGCTGAATGATCATGAAGTTTTGGCACATAAAATGTATGAGACACAAAATTGTAGAAAGTTTTCATTTTAATAAATCATTTTATTGGGGTCTCTTACAGCTCTTGTAGCAGTCTATACATCAATTGTATCAAGCACATTTGTACATAGGTTGCCACAATCATTTTCAAAACATTTTATTTCTACTTGAGCCCTTGATATCAGTTCCTCTTTTTCTCCTCCTTTAACCCTCTCACCATCATGACTTCTTGAAAAATTTTAAATTAATATTATTTTCATATCTTACACCATCTGGTGTGTCCCTTCACCCACGTTTCTGTTGTTTGTCCACCTTGCCAGGGTGAGTGTGGTGGGGGGTGGGGTGGGTAATACCTCAATCATTGCAATCGAGTCCCTCTTAGAAAGATTTTCCAAGGGGTAGAACCTGACAAGCTAATTCTAAAATGTGTATGGAAAAAGGCAAAGAATCTAGAACACATACACATATGTAAACTGTTGTGGGAAAAAAAAGACCAAAGCTGGAAGAGTCGCACTGCCTGGATTTGAGACCTACTACAGCCAAACCCGTGAGAGCCAGAAATTGTAAGGTAGAAAGTTGCCAGAAGAGGAAAATGCACATATTTTTCACTTATGGAGAATGGTAGGAACATGGTAAATGACACCCTGTCAGAAGCAGAAAAGTATTGGACTCAGAAAAACAAGGCAGTCCCCTCAAATTCCCAATCTTACAGGTTTTACTGTATAAAGTACAGTAATCTAAAGAGTTTGACATTGGTTAAAGGACAGACATGCAGGTCACTGAAATGGAACAGACTCACACATTTGACCTCATTGATTTTCAACCAAAGTGTCAAGGTATTGTTAGTGGCAACAGAATAGTCCTTTCAACAGATGGCAAGAGAACAATTGACACCTAATGTGCCCCTTAAAATAAACTAGCCTTGGGCTGAGCCCCGGTGGCAAAATGGTTGTGTGTGGGACTGCTGCCCACTGGGTTGGTGGTTCAAATCGAGCAGCAGCTCTCCAAGAGCAAGGTTGGGCTGCCTACTCCCACCAGAGGGCAGTCATGCCTCCTCAAAACCAAACCAAAACAAAAAAACAAAAAAAAATAAAATAAACTAACCTTGACTCAAACCTCATATTATACACAAATTTTATTCAAAATATAGAGTTAGGGTGCATTTCATTACTTAATAGCCATAGTACTCCATCCTATGATGCCTTATCAAATCTAGGCTGTATGCTTGTGGTTAGGATCACATTTTGGAGAAAGTTGTCTGTTATGTTAATGAAGGTGATAGTATCCTGGTTCCAATGTGCTCATTTGTGTGGTTGACCAAGTAAGAGCTTCTTCGTCTGCTTCTGGTCATTTTTCTTCTCTGTGGTTACACCTAACAAGACCTGGGAAATTGCAATAACTCTTTGCAAAGTTTTTGCTCTTGGTTTAGATCCTGTGTTTGGTTTGCCTCTGTGTGACCTAAGGTTCTTGTGAATTGAGCCAGTGGACTTTTGCCTGACCTTAATCTCTAGCTTGTACTGCTGTGTGAGTCAACACCTGTCATCTGACCTGTTGGGTTGGGTTGTCAGTCACTACAATCACACGAGTGAGGTGAATCCTCCATACTAACAGTTAAATGGATTTGGGACTTGCCAGCCTTTACTACGGTGTTAGCTGTTTCTTAATTGGTTGTGAATTCTGTGAGACATTGCAAAAATTATGAAGTCTTAAAATGTAAAAGAAAATATTGAGAGAAGAAGAGTTGATGTCAAAAAAAGAGGGAATGGTACAGACCTTCGAAAATGTTAGAGATTTGGGACATCTTTAACCTCCACCATATAGAAATGAGCCTTGTATTGATCCTTCTAAACACAATTCAACAATCAATTTCAATGTAAAAGTGAAAACAGACTCTCTCTCCACATGGAACAGCAAGAGGGACTAATTTGAACTTCCCACCTTTGGGAAAATTGCAGAGTCAGCACATTTGGGGTATAATAGAGAAGTCTCACCATGAAAAAAAAAATACCTTCATGATCATAGTTCCTCCCCTGCCAGGTGGAAGGAAAATCACCAACATCAGCATAAACTGCCCAAGGCTCATTCGTGGGAGGCTGAGCCACTATGGGAATTGATTTAGCGATTTCTAAAACAAATGGAGATTGAACTACCATGTGACCCAACAGACAAGCCCCCATTGGACATATACCCAGAAGAGGCAAAAAACAAAGCACGGGCAGACATTTATGCTCCAATGTTCATAGCAACACAGTTCACAGTTACAAGGAGTTGGAAACAATCCACATTTCCATCGACAGATGAATGGATCAAAAAACTGTGGTACATACATATAATGGAGTACTATACATTCCTAAAATGCAGTGATGTCACATGGGAAGAACTGAATGAAATCATGCTAGGTGAAGTAAGTCAAGTTCCCTCAGGACAATGCACTTCAGAGGACAGCACTGGAGCTACAGCTTGGGGAGAGGGACACAATCTGATTAAAGCACACAGGAGAAATGCAAAGGGATGGAGAGGGAGGAGAGGACATCCTGGCCCACCCAGCCTGGAGAACGATATTTCTGCTCAGAACTGACAACGCACTGGGGGGACCATAGGGCCAGCCCCACCACAGCACACAGCATCCCTCACTGAACCACCATACTGTGGGGGACAGCACTGGAGACACAGTGCGGGAATAGTGCATGGTCTGGCCCATCACGCTGGGATGAGGCACTTAGGGCATGCAGCAGAGCAGCAGGGGAAGCACACCGATGAAATCCCTGGGGAATACCAAAAATTGACTTCAGAGACAGAGTGTGACACCCCATCAGACTCAACTGGAAAGCACCTATAAAGGTCAAAAAACAGACCTTGAATTATTTGTAGGCTTTTCTAATTTTTGTCAGTGGCTTTCTTTTTGCTATTGTTATTTTGTTCTTGTTTTCTGCTGTTCTTATTGTTGTGTTGGTATTGATTTCACTTGTTTTATTTGACTTTGCCTGGTTTCTGCACTTATTAGTTTATCTGTATGTCTATCTAGATAAGATAGGTGTGATAAATAATTCAGAGATGAAAAGAACAGGACCAATGGATCTGGGGAGAAGGGGAAGTGGGAGAAAAGACGGGTTGGGAGCAACCCAGGGACAAGGGAACAACAAGTAAACTAAAATCAATGGAAGGAAAGTTGTAGGATGCCAGTGGGGCTCAATCAATGGCAATGTAGCAGTGAGGAATAACTAAACCAGAATAAAGCTCAAACATGATGATGGGACAAGAGGGACAAGATGGAAGTAAAAATGAAATAGAGGAATGAATCAGGAGGCAAAGGACATTTCTAGAGGCTTAAATACAGACAAGGGGAACAGAACTATGTACTCATATCTATATGTTAAGAATTAAGGTTAAAAAAGGAGTTAAGATTGTTGGCTTTACAGTTCCTCCACTGTGAAGGCTGTGGAGACTACCGGATTTTTTCACCCTACAGGCATTTCTCACCCGCCCTGCAGAGAGACTTCTTAACCACTACAACCGAGGACAGATATGTTGTTAAGCAAGTAGACATAACTCCTTCAGAGCAAAGGAAATTAACTTTTGATACCCATGCACTGGTTCAGGACTTGGAAAGTCATGAAAATGAAAACTGAATTACATCATGTTAAACAGCAACTGATAAATGAAACGAACTGAAACTGGGCAGATAATAAACTGGACATCAAAGGAACAGAGTAACAGATATGTTTACAGAACAACAGAAGAAACTTAAGGTAGTAACCACAGAGTTTATCAAAAAGGATAACCAAACCAAAAGTGTTATTTCAGAAACTAGTAATAAAATTGACACTGAAATCACTTCCTTAAAAACACTAATGGAGTCTAACAAACTTGATACAATTCGTTATCTTGCAGCTTTTGTCCACAGCTTCAGTGTTTACTTGCCTCTCAATAGCCTTGGGATTTTATAGAATCTGGAAATAACAACAGAACTGCTATACTGTTCTGCTATTGCTGTGACTCTTGGCTTCTTAGGACATTACATCAAGGATTGGGAACAAGATTAGTTAAAGCATTATGGACTGAAAATAACTGTTTCAGCGTAAAATCTATTTACTTTTGTTTTGTGATGTTGAAAAGCTCTTGTTCAAAATACAATTGCTTTATGTTAACGAGGCTATTTTGCCTCCTTTCGATGGTTTCTACTTCATAGAAACTGAACCAAAGTTTTCTTTTTTGCTTGAACTCAATACTGTTTAAACCAGGACTTCTTTATGTTACAGATTTATAAACATTTTCCAAGCCTACTCAACTTTCAAGATAGCTATTGCAAAATTTCATTTTCATATATAATAAAAGTTGTTTGAATTTGGAAAGTGAAAAAAAAAAGAATTAAGTTTGCAGATGGACATTGGGCCTCAACTCAAGTACTCCCTTAATACAAGAACACTTTGTTCTAATAACCCCGCATTCTGTAATGCTCACCTTCCCTATAAGATCATTGAAGACAGAATGGGTGCATAAGCAAATGTGGTGAAGAAAGCTGATGGTGCCCGGCTATCAAAAGATATAGCATCTGGAGTCTTAAATGCTTGAAGATAAACAAGCAGACATCTAGTTGAGAAGCCACATGGAAAAAGCACACCAGTCTGTGTGATCATGAGGTGTCAATGAGATCAGGTATCAGGCATCTGAGATCCATAATAAAACCATCCCCAAGGTGAATGAAAAGATGGGCATGGAGTGGAGATCCAATGCCCATTTGTAGACAATTGGGCATCCCCTCACAGAGGGGTCATGGGGCAGAGATGGACCAGTCAGGGTGTAGTATAGCAGTGATGAAGCATACAACTTTCCTCTAGCTCTTTCGTGATTCGATCACCCCACTATCATAACCTCAATTCTACCTAACAAATTGGATTAGACCAGAACATGCCCAGTGCTACAGCTAAGAGCCTGCAACACAGGGAATCAGGATAGATGAAACCCTCAGGGCTAACAAAGAGTGTAGAGATACCAGGAGGACTAGGGGAGGGTGGAGGGGAAAGAGGGGATCAATCACAAGGATCAATTTAGGACCCCCTTCCAAGAGGATGTATAACCGAAAAGGGGTGATGGAGGACGATGTAAGATATAGAAAAGAAAATCTATAACTAAGCAAGGGAGAGTGGGTGGGGGAGGGAGGGGCAAAAAAATGGGGAGCTGATATCAAGGGCTCAAGTGGGAAGAGAATTCTTTGAAAATGATGATGGCCCCCCTCGCCTGACACGCACTGCACCATTGTGGGGGGCCTGGTGCTAAATCGTTTATAGATGACCTGCTTCTGGGTCGGGGTTTCCTACGTAGCAGAGCAGTTCCCTCTATTGAAAGTCAGCCCTTGACACAAGGGTTAAAGAAAAAAATTAAAAGAAAAAAAATGATGATGGTGGCATATGTGCAAATGTGCTTGACACATTGGAGGAATGTATGGATTGTGATAAGAGATGCAAGATTGTGATAAGAGATCCAATAAAAGTATTTTTAAAAAAGTTAAAATGATAAATTGTTAGAAGAAGGTACAATGGAAAATATGTGTCATATTGGGTTACAGAAAACTCCCCCCCAAAAAAAACCCATTTTATTGGAAGCAAATAAAAATATCATATCGTTCCATAGTTCAATCATATCAAGAAGAATTGTACAATTGCTACCACAATCATATTCAAAACATTTTCTTTCTTCTTGAGCTCCTTGTTATCAACTCACTTTCATTTCCATCCCACTTTACATTCCCCTCATCCCCACCCCACTCCCAGAACCTTTAAATCTATTTTCTGTCTCCATAGTTTAATCAACTCTGGATGTCAAAACTGAAAAAAAAAGAAAAACACAGCAAAAATTCAGGAGGGTTAATCCCAATTACAAAATACATCTGAGATAAACCCCCCATATAGAAAAAAGTAAAATAAGATACAAAGAGAATGCATAATAAAAGATAAATGTATAAACAGGGCTTATGAAAATTTTATAAAATGACTGTATATTGTTAAGTAGGTATATGAGAAGCCAAAATACAGAATGTGTTAAAATATTTACAAAGCAACATAGTTAATAAGTACTTATTTACAGAATCTACAAATAATGCTCATAATTCAACAATAAGAAAACAAATAACCTAACAAAATATGGGCATAAAGCAAATATAAACACAGGTACCCTTCATGCTTTGAAAATTTGCTTTCTGCCACTTTATTTGCATAAAAGATCTACATTGATATTTGCTTTTGCTAGCCAAAATAAAGCCAACGGGGATTTTTGCTTTTACAAAAAGAGAGAAAAATGAAAATTAGCATTCAGCTTTTATTTTGCAGTGAGTCTTAAAGGAGACATGTACTGCCGAGGACAAAGTGGCCTTGCCAAGCCCCTTCCACAGAAATTAAACATTCCCTATACCTGTACATATTGTTCCTGCTTTTACTACATGTTAACATTATTTTATGTTTTATGTTCTATTTTGTGTGGTTTGGTAGGTTAATTTTTGAGTCTGAAACTACTCAAAAGTTTCCCCCACATAAATTAATTGTAATTGGTTTATGACATTTCCGCCCATGAAAGGCTTTATAGGAACATTCTCCTTTCAGATAGGAGGGACAACCTGTACAAGAGAACTTCAAAAGGCTTGTAAAAAAATTGAATTAGAAGATAATGGATGACTTCTGGCTGGATGATGGACTTGGCAGATATGCTACTCAGACCCTCTACAAAAGAGACACAAAAGACCAAAGGAAAAATATATGGATGATAATTCTGAAGCCCTGAGCTTCCGAGTACAGGATAGAGACATGAGTTGAATACTGGTGAGAAGAATACACTGAACAAAAGTTGTAAACAAAAAGATGAAGCGAGGAGACAGATGAAGTGGGCAAATTGTTAGCTGCTCTAACATAGTGAAGTCACTTTGAACTTTTGCAAGCAGTGTTCAAATGTGACAGCAAACTGACACAGTAATAGGCTCAACTTGCCCCAAACAGGCGCTATCTCAGTGGCTGTTGCTCGAAAAATGCAATCCTCCCCTTGTTCCTCACATCTTCCCAGTGATCAAAGTGTGGCCAGCCCTCACCTTTGTTCACCTGGCAGATGGTGACATTGCCGATAATTCCTATTTTGCCTGAGGTTGTTGTGAAAGACAAGAAGATATGCATTCAACAAGCCCAATGAACCCCAAACAGGATAGATCCCTGAAAAGAAGATCATCAAGATATGTCACAAACAAACTTACTACCACCAAAGTTTAAGGAATAACCCTAAAAACAGCTTAGCAGAAACAAACAAACAAAAAATACCTACAAAGGTGAACCAATAAGACTAAGCTCTGATTTCACAGCAAAAATCATACAGGGAAGAAGACAATGGGATGTCATATATAAAACATTGAAAGAAAAAAAAGACTACCAAGAAAAAAAAGCCTATATACACACAGGAAATTGTCCCTCAAATGCATCAGTGAAATTGGGATATTTCCAGATAAACAGAATTTGAAGAAATTTCTAAAAATAAAATATTATGAGAGTTCTTCAGACAGAGAATAAAATATATCAGACAATAGTCTGAGATTAATATATTCAACAGCACTAACTAGCAGACAACATTGGTAACATTTTTGGTATGTTTTTCTGTTTATGAAATTCAGGATAGGTAAATCTACGGAGATTATACCTGGATTAATGATTTCTTGGGGGTATGCTGGCTGAGTAGTTATGATTGTGCTGTTGTCCGCAGTTCAAAACCACCAGCTCCTCCAAAGGAGGCAGGTGAACTTTCTACTCCACTCAGCAGTTACTCTTGGACACTCCCACAGACAATTCTCCCATCCTATAGGGTTGCCGTGAGTTGGCACTGACTCGATGTCAGTGAGGATTTTTCATTTTCCATTTTAAGGGGTATGGTAGGAGAGGTTGGAGGAAAATGGGAGCTAATAACATTGAGTGCAAGAAGAAGAAAGTATTCTGAACTTTGATGATTATACAACCCTTCTTAATATCATTGCACTATTGAATTGTATGATATGTAAAGTGTATGCCATTAAACTGCTAAAAAAGAAACATCTAAAGTCAAACAAACCTACAAGACTGAAAGTAGGGAATAAGTGATAATAATTAGTAAACGATAATCATAATGTAAAAATATATAGCATTTGTAGGGCATATATATGTAGGGGCTAAGGAATGTACTAACAGAACTTCTAAATGCAGAGGAAAGCAAGTAGATTTCGAGATAAAATAGATTGCTTTAAACTTGTGAAGAAGTTAAAACAGTATAGAAGAAACTCAAAGAAATTCCACAAACTTCTGCTCAAAACAAAAAGAGGAAAATTATATTTAATAAACACTATAGTGACATCTGTTAGGATGCTACAAGCTATGTCACTTGCATTTCACCTCAGCAAAATCACCCATGGTGGACCAGTTTCAGCAAAGCTTCCATACTAAGAACAGATTATGAAGCATTAATATGTGGCCCAATGAGCAGCAGCATAATATTGTCAGATACAGTGCCAGAATATGGATCTCTCTGACTGAAAGAAATACAAAATATTATTGGGGAAGAGTTGCCACCTCAAAATAGAGTCAGCCTTGATGTTGATGAAGTTAAGCTTTTTTTCGGGGGTGGGGGGGTGGGGAGGGATCACTGCCCTCTTGTGCTCGTGGGAGCTACCCAGTCTTGCTCCTGGAGAGCTGCTGCTGGATTTGAACCGCCAAATCCGTGGGTCACAGTCCCGCACACAACCACTACGCCACCGGGACACAGCCCAAAGCTAATCTTTTAAGGTCTTCATTTTCATTGAAAAGACTCAAAAAGAGAACAAACAGCAGCAAACATCCATTAATAACTGGAATATGGAAAAGTATACAGTATGAGTCTAGGAAATGTATAAGCTATCAAATACAACACATAAGGATCCTATACAATAATGAGCTGAAGTCAATTGTTAATAGCTATTTTGGTTAATGGCTGTGATTGTTGAATAATGATATGATTTATGATGCTGAGAATTACAAAATCAAGAGGAATGACATCGTATTCATCATCAAGAACCTTTTACGGTAATAAACCATTTGGAGGAGAAAACAATGGGACTGACGATACTGGGGAGACATGGGAGAAGGGGAGGTGGGAGAAAGGAAGGTGTGTGTGTGGGTTGTGAACCAGACCTTGGACAAGGGAACAAGTGAACTAAAATTATTGGAGAGGAGGATGTAGGAAGCTTAGTGGGGCTTAATCAAGGGCAATGTAACAGCTAGGAATTATTGAACCCAAATGAAGTTTGAGCATGATAGTAGAACAAGAGGAGAGCAAAAGGAAATAGAGGCAAGAACTAGGAGGCACAGGACACTTATAAAGGTCTAAATATAGGCATGTATATATGTAAATATATTTATATACAATATAGGGAAATAAATCTATGTACTTCTATTTATTTTATTATTTATTAATAAATCATTTTATTGAGGGCTTGTACAACTCTTATCACAATCCATCCATCCATTTTGTCAAGCACATTTGTACATTTGTTGACACCATCATTCTCAAAATATTTTCTTTCTACTTGAATCCTTAGTATCTGATCCTCCTTTTTTTCACTTCCCTCCCTCCCTCCTTCCCTCCCCACTCTCCCTCACAAACCCTTGATAATTTATAAATTACTATTAATTTCCATTTCTTACACTGTCCAATGTCTCCCTTCACCCACTTTTCTGTTGTCCATCCCCCAGGGAGGGGGTGTGTTAGTGCGGGTAGACTAGAGAAACAAATTTATAGACACGCATATGGATATAAGGGAAAGCTTTATATATAAGAGGAATAGAACATTGAGAAAGCATCCCAACCCAGTCCAGTTCAAATTCATAAGTCTGATATTAGCCCATATGTTCGAAACCAGTCTATAAAATCTCCTTCTGACTCATGAAGTCGCAGGCCAGTGGGTGCAGAGTCCTGGCCATGGGTCCCCTCATGGCTCCTCATTTCCAGGGCTCAGTCCATCAGCAGTATCCATTGGTGATAGAAACATTTCAGTGCTGGCAGGGGTCTCTCTGTGGCTTTTCCGGTTTCAGAGGTCTGGTTCTATCAAGGTAAGGCCGTGTGGCTTCTCCTAAGGCTCTTCAGGTTCCTCAGAAACTTCCACCTTGTCTTGTCAGTAGTTCGTCGTCTCAGAAACTGAGAGTTGAGTCTCTCTTCTCCAATTGTGAAATATTGTGAGACTTCCCAGAATTCTTAGGAGAAAGCCAAGCCCACACAGAGGCCTCATCGGCTACTCTTTGGATATCTCCAGATTAACAGGCTAGACTCCATCCCTACATCCCAATCATGAAATTGATTTCACAAATACATGACTGCCACAGGGGGTTATATGTAGATCATTGTGATCGGTTTCCCATTTCTCCCCTATATTCAACTTTCCCTCCTGGCATCTCTACTCTCATTATATTGTTCCTGAGGGGTCTATCTGTCCTGAATTCCCTGTGTTTCCAGCTCTGATCTGTACAGTGTACATCCTCTGATCCAGCTGTATTTGTAAGGTAGACTTGGGATCATGATAGTGGGAGGGGGCAGGGCATGAAAAAACTAGAGGAAAGTTGTGTGGTTCATTGGTGTTATACTGCACCTTGATTGACTAGTCTCCTCCCTGCAAGCCTTCTGTAAGGGTATGTCTAGATGCCTACAGATGTGCTTTGGATCATCACTCTGCTCACCTCCTTATTGACAATTATATGATTTTTTCGTTCTTTGATTCCTGATATCTGATCCCATTGACACCTTTCGCTCACACAGGCTGGTGTGCTTCTTCCAGGTGGGATTTGTTGCTTCTCAGTTAGCTGGCCTGTACTTATATTTATAGGTTAAGTATTAAGGTAGCATATGGACATTGAGCCTAGACTCAAGTGCTCCCTCAGCACAAGAACACTTTGTTTTAACAAACCGGCTTTCTGTGATGCTCAGCATCCTGACATGATCACTGAAGACAAAATGGGTGCATAAGCAAATGTGGTGAAGAAGACTGATGGTGCCCAGCTATCAAAAGACATAGCACCTGGAGTATTAAAGGTTTGAAGATAAACAAGTGGCTATCTAGCTGAGAAGCAACGAAGTCCACATGGAAGAAACACAGAAGCCTGTGTGGTCATGAAGTTTCGGTGGCATCAGGTATCAGGCATCTAAGACTCAGAACAAAATCAAAACAATGTAAATAGGGGGTGATGGTGAGGAGTGGAGACCAAAGCTCATCTGTAGCCAATTGGACATCACCTTACAGATGGGCCACAAGAAAGAGACGAGCCAGTCAGGATGCAGTATAGCACCAGTCAAGCATACAACTTTCCTCTAGTTCTTTAACGCTTCCAGCCCCGCTCCCCACTATCATGACCCCCATTATACTTTACAAATCTGTATAGACAAGAACATACACACTGCTACAAATAAGAGCCTGTAACACAAGGAATCTAGGGCAGATAAACCCCACAGGACCAATAATGAGAATAGAGGTACCAGGAGAATAAGGGGAGGGTGGGGGGAGAAATGGGGATCAGTGACAAGGATCAACATATACCCCACCCCTCCAAGGGGAATGAACAACAGAAAAGTGATGAAGAGAGACAGAGGACGATGTAATATATAAAAATAATAATCTACAAACAATCAAGGGTTCATGAGAGAGGGAGCATGGGGGAGGAAAGGAAAAATGAGTAGCTGATACCAACAGTTCAAGTAGAAAGAAAATGCTTTGGAAATAATGAGGGCAACATATGTACCAATGTGCTTTACACAATGGATGGGTGTACAGATTGTGCTAAGAGCTGTAAGAGCCTCCAATAAAAGTATTTAATAATCATAAGAAAGAAAACATTTTACGATCTATCTGATAGGAATTGAATAGGGACTTCGGCTTGCTAAGGGAACAATGGATCTTGAGACCAAGTCTGGTAAACATCCTAACCTTGAGAGCAGGCTGGATGAACATTCTTACACGTATCTGTAGTCTGAAAAAAACTTAAAAGGAAATATGCAGCAGACTCAAAGATGAGGGAACTAATTAGAAAGCTGCTCAACCGTATACAAAGCTGTGATCTCCACCCCATTTGATGGAACTTTAAAAACCAGAAAGTTTCCTCTAGCCTATACCCTTCTCAATTTGGGATGGAAACCCACTTGCTCACTAAGCAAAGCTTGTCTATGCTTAACTAAAACTTGTTCCTAGCTTTTCAAAGCAAAAGTATTTGAGTGTAAGTGAGTGTGGCTTATCTCTGTTGCTGTGACAAGCTACTCAGGAAGGACTTGCGAGTGCCCAGTGCCAGAGCAGTACTTGGCATTCTTCTGCAGGAAAGACGTCACACTATTTTGAGAAAAAAAGGGGAAACCTCATAAAAGTTGAAAAAAGGAAAATCATAGAGACAGTAAACACTAAAGCAACCCCACCTCGCAATGACAAGAAAATCCACAAGCAAAATGAACACAGCACAGAAAACAGCTGGAAACAAAGAAACCAACAGCACAACCAGAAAGAAACAGCAGAATGACAGAAATAGATTCATATCTATAAAAAGTGTTGTTGAATGTAAATTGTCTAAACTAATTATTCAAAAGACATAGAGGAGCAGAATGGATAAGAAAACAAGCCCATTAATATGCTAATTACAAAAACATACCTTAACGAGGTATGGTCCGAAGGTGTGGCACCCCAGAACATTTTAGTATACTAGTACTATTTGGTTCAGAATATATTTTCTTTTTTTCCTGCTCTAAACACTGGGTGTGTCTAATAACCAGCTGCATCTTGTGGTATGAAAAATATAAAAAGGGGCTGAGCCCCGGTGGCGTAGTGGTTGTGCGCGGAACTGCGGCCCACTGGGATGGAGGTTCAATTCCAGCAGTGGGGCTGGGCCTCCTACTCCCACCACCAGAAAGCAGTGATGCCCCCCCCCCCACAAAAAAAGAAAAATATAAAAAGACAAATATAGACTAAAAATAATAAGATTGGAAAACATATCAAGCTAATGGCAATCAAAATAAAAAAGAGTGGGAGTGGCAATAATAATCGCTGATAAAATAGACATCAAGACAAAAGCCATCATGAGGGACATTACATAATGATTAAAGGGACAATTGGATAAGAAGACATAACCATAATGAATATTCATGCACACAATAAAGAAGCTTCAAAATGTATTTATCAAATGCTTATAGAGTTTAAGAGAAAAACAAGCAAATTTACAAGAATAATGGGAAGAGATTTCAAAACAAAACTCTTTTTTTTGCTTTTTACTTTAGCTAACCAATATTTTATTGCATGTTTAAGTGCCTTCTTAGCAGATATCTTTGAACATACAGATACTTTTGTGATCTTTGATCCTTCCTTATGAAAATTCCAGAAGCAGATTTGCTAAGCTATAAGGCACAAGTATTCTTCTTTTTAAAAAAAATCCTTTTATTGGGGGCTTATATAACTCTTTTCACAATCCATACATAGATCCATAGTGTGTCAAACATACCTGTACATCCACTGCCGTCGTCATTCTCATAACATTTGTTTTCTATCTAAACCCTTGGCATTGACTCCTCATTTTCCCCTCCCCCCCGCAACTCCCCAATGAACCCTTGATAATTTATAAATTATTTTTACTTTGTCATTTCTTACACTGTCCGATGTCTTCCTTTACCCACCTCCCCGTTGTCCATATCCCAGGTAGGACGTTATATGTAAAGCTTTATAATCTGTTCTTCTTTTCTAACCCCTCCTGGTATTGCCACTCTCACCACTGGTCCTGAAGCGATCATCCAAAAGAAAACTCTTGAGGAAAGACAGAACAACTAGAAAGAAATTTTTAAAAAATGACACAGAAGAATTAAACAGCACAATTAATCAAATTGACCTCTTAGACATATTCGGAACATGCCACTCAACAACATAGTATATGTTCTTTTACAGAACACATGAAGCACTCTTGAGAATAGACCATATATTAGGCTACAAAGTAGGCATCCATCCATGATAAAATATTGAGATATTATGAGCCACCTTCTCAGATCACAATGTTATAAAATTAGAAATTCACAATAAGATCAACGAGAAAAGAACCAAATACATGGAAATTAAACAGCACTGTGCTTAAAAATTACTAAGTAATTGAAAATTTAGAGTATAAAAATGAAAAGTTCCTTGCAATAAATGAGAATGAATATGCAATATAGCAAAACTTTGAGACTTAGCAGAAACTGATGTATACAAATAAATGAATAGAACTGAGAACCCAGACTCCATTCACCTTTGGACAGCTGTTTTTTGCAAAATGTCCCAAACTCATCAAACGGGGAAAAATAGTATCTTTGTCAAATATAAATTGCTCTGAGGGTAACTTATACAAATAAATGCACACATGAAAAAAGAATCAAATCAGCATTGTAACCCAACATCTCCAACAATTAAAACAAGAACAAAAAAAATAAGCCTTCAGCTTCAAGAATAAAAGAACAAATAAAGATTAGAGCAGAAATAAATGAAGCAGAAAGCAATAGAAAGAATTAACAATTTAAGATTGGTTCACCAGGAGATAAAGTCATCAACCTACAGACAACTGATTTTCAACAAAGAATCAGAGAACTCTAAATCTGAGATAGTCACTTCAATAATGATGCTGGTAAATGATGTTGGATTTTCATCTGCAGAACCATTTAACAAGACCCATATCTCACCCCATATATAAGAAAGAACTAAAAGTGAATCAAAGACCTACAGGCTGAGCCCTAGTGGCCTAGTGGTTGTGTGTGGGACTGTGACCCACAGGGTTGATGGTTCAAATTCAGCAGCAGCTCTCCAGGAACAAGGCTGGGCTTCATACTCCCACCAGGGCAGTGATGTCACACACACAAAAACAACAACAAAAACCTTTAAACAAACAAACAAAACACAAAAAGACCTACCGCATTTTGCGGAACATAAGAAACACTTTATCCCATCCCCAAAGTGGGGGAAAAATGAGGATCCATCTTATGGTTGGAAGGTGTGATACCCCAGAACATTTTAGTATACTGCTGTTATTTGGTTCAGAATATATTTTTCTTGTTTTCCTGCTCTAAAAACTGGGTGTGTCAATGAATATGGTAACGTGTACAAATATGCTTGATATAAATGATGTATTGAATGTTATAAAAGCTGTAAGAGCTTCCAATAAAATCATTGGAAAAAAACCCCTGGGTGTGTCTTATGGTCAGGTGCATCTTATGGTATGAAAATACGGTAAATATAAAAAGCAGAGCTATAAAGATCATAAGAAAATAGAGACAAACTCAAGGGCCCAGTTAAAGGGCATGGACACACTATCAATATACTAAAGGAAACACACACACAATAGATGACAAAATAGATGACTGGGATCTACTAAATGAAGACATTTATATTCAGCAAAAGAGTAAACAGATAGGACACTGATTGGGAAATAATTTTTTTGGGAAATTTTTTTATGACATAATGGACAAAGGACTAATTTCTAAAATCTGTGGAAAACTGAAGCACCTCAAGAAGAGTCCAATTATAAAGTGGACAAAGGACATGTACAGATAGTTCACCAAAGATGGCATTCAAATGGCCAACAAATATTTGAAGAAATGCTCCTGATCATTCACCATTTGGGAGATGCAAGTCAAAACGATGAGGAGATATCACCTTACACTGACATTTACCATCAAATTCAATAAAACCCAAAGCAACAAATTCCGAAGAGGCTGTAGGGTGATTGAGACTCACTCTCATACCTTAGACACTGTTGGTGAGACTGTGAATATATACAGTAACTGGGAATAGAAACACTCTATGACCCAATAATCTCCCTGCTGGGCATATACCCTAAAGGAGTAAGAGTCTTAATTGGAACAGACACATGCACCTCCATGTATTCAGTATAAGAATGGGTAAAGAAACTCTGGTAGAGTCACACAATAAAATACTATGTATCACTTTAAAAAGATAAAAATATGAACCACCTCATGACATGGATGGACCTGAACAACACCATGCTACGTGAAATTGTTCAATCACAAAGCACAGATACTACGGGAGACTACTAGTATATGTGAAGAAAAATATATAAACAAGAGAAAGGCATTCATATCTAAGGGAAAAGTCTTTGGAGATTGTCAGGGGCAAGAGGGAAATGGAGAAAAGAGAAAGAAATGGACTAGACAAGGGATCATGTTAAATTTGGTGTAATGAGTAATCGTAAGCCACATAGAGGAAATCAGTAATCAAGGTGCAAGTGAATGGCAAACATTTGGGGTGTTGGTTAGTTATTTAGATTGTTCAATACAAAGTTGACAATTCAAAGTGTAAGTCCTCTCATAGTTACTTAAAATAAATCAATTTTAAATAAAATTAAGTTGTTTTTTTGAAAGGATTAGCAAAACTGACAAAGAGGAGACAAACTGACAAAGGAAGAAGATGCAACTATCACGAGTAAGAAACAAAAAGGGGATATTGCAATAGAGGAAATGAAGCTAAAAAGACAATTACACAAAATTATGAAGGAATGTAATAAAATCTAAAACCTAGAAGATATGGACAAATTTCTAGACACACATTGCCTACTAAAACTGATATGGACCTACGTAGAAAACCTGAACAGACCCATAACAAAAGGAGACATCTATTTGGTCATTAAATTTTTCCAACAAAAAAAAGTCTAAGGCTAAACAACTTCACCAATCATGAAGTCTACTAAACTAAAAGTATTCTACAATTTTAACAAAAGGATGACACATTCCTGAATTAATTTTAGGCCAGAAAATGTATTAACAGAATAGAAAACTATAGATCAATATTTTTTATGAACCTAGGTGCAAAAATACCCACAAAAACCCTAGCCATTAGACTCTAACAAAATATAAAAAAAAAAAAAATCACGACCAAGTGGGATTCCTGTAAAGTATACAAGAATGGTTCGACATTATAAAAGGAATCAATGAAACCCACTATGTAAACTAAATAAGGAAAAAGAATATTTTGATCATATCAATTGATGTGCAAAAGGCATCTAACAAAATTCAACATCCATTCCTGATAAAAACACTCAACAAAATAGGAACAGATGGGAAATTCCTCGATATGATAAAGGGCATATATACAAAATGAACAGCCAACATCTCACTCAATGGTGGTAAACTGAAAACATTTCCTTCTTGACAGGATCCTGACGAGGTTGCTTTTTATTATTTTTTTTGGGGGGGAAGGGAGGCATCACTGCCCTCTGGTGGGAGTAGGTGGCCCAGCCTTGCTCCTGGAGAGCTGCTGCTGGATTTGAACCACCAGCCTAGTGGGCTGCAGTCCCGCAAACAACCACTACGCCACCGGGGCTCAGCCTCAAGGTTGCTCTTCAATATACCCCTTATTCAATATTGTACTGGAACTTTTAGCCAGCACTATTAGACAACAAAAAGAAATCAGAAGCGCACACAAATTGATAACAAAGAAGTTAAACTCTATGTGGCAGTCATGTATCCTGTGTCAATTTCATGATTGGGAATGTAGGGGTGGAGACTAGCCTGTCAATCTGGAGATAGCCAATGAGACCTCTCTGTGGGCCTAGCTTTCTTTGAGAATTCTGAGAAGTGTCGTGATATTTCCCTCATGGAGATAAGGAGACCATCTCCCCAGATGTTGGGAGACACTTTACTGACAAGACAGGATGACAGCATTTGAGGAACTGGAGGAGCTGGAGGAAAAGTCACACAGCCTTACCCTGATGGAACCAGACCTCTGGGGCCAGAAAAGCCACAGAAAGACCCTGCCAGAAAAACCACAGAGTGACCTCTGCCAGCGCTGAGATGCTTCTATCACCAGTGGGTACTGCTGATGGATCCTGAGTCCTGGAAATGAGGAGCCATGAGGGGACCCTTGCCAAAACCGGGATGCTTCTACTGTCGCTGCACACACTAGATTCTGCACCCACCGGCCTGCGATTGTCCTGGTGTCACATGCCTTGTGAGTTGAAAGGAGACTTTATAAACTGGTTTTGCACATATGGGCTAATATCGGGCTTATGATCTTGGACTGGAGTGGGTTGGGATGCTTTCTCAATGTTCCATTCCTCTTGTATAGAAACCTTTCCCTTATATCCATATGCATGTCTATGAATTTGTTTCTCTAGTCTACCCGCACTAACACACTCTACTTGAAGATGATATGAATTTATACATAGAAAATTCTAAAGACTTGACAAGAAAATTGTTGGAATGAAATGAAAGAATCAGCAACATGATGGGGTAAAAATCAATACACCAAATCAGTTAGATTCCTGTATACTAAAAATAAGAGCTTAGAAAAGGAAGTTCAGACAACAATTTCATTGACAATAGCCACCCAGTAATGAAATACTTAGGAATAAGCCTAATCAGAAAAAACAAAAGTCTTATATCAAGAAAACTATAAAAAATTACTACAAGAAAAGAAATTTAGGGGCTGAGCCCTGGTGGCGTAGTGGTTGTGTGCGGGACTGTGGCCCACTGGGTTGGTGGTTCAAATCCAGCAGCAGCTTTCCAGGAGTGAGACTGGGTCTCCTACTCCCACCAGAGGGCAGTGATGCCAAAAAAATTACTACAAGAAACCCAAAGTGACCCACACAAATGAAATAATACACCATGTTGATGGAAGAGAAACTTAGCACTGTAAAAATGTCAACATAATGCAAAGCAATATGTAAATAAAATGCAAGTCCATTTTATACCCCAATATCATTCCTTAAAGAAATGGAGAAATAAATCACTGACTTTTTATGAAAAGTAAAGAGACACAGGATAAACAAAGACATGCTAAAGAAGAACATAGTTGGAGATGTCCTGCTTCCTGACCTCAAAGCCTACTTCACAAGCACAGTAGTTGAAACAGCCTGTTGCTAGTATGATCAGATCCAATACACCAACTGACTAGAACTGAGAACCCAGAAATGAATCCATTACCTTTTGACAGCTGCTTTTTGCAAAATGTCCAAAACTCATCAAAAGGGGACAAAATAGTATCTTTACCTAATTTAACTATATATCCGATTACATAAAGTGAAATAGGACACATTCACAACATATATAAAAATGAATTCAAGAGATTCAAAGACCTAAATGTAAAATGTAGGGCTATAAAGATCATCAATGAAAAAATAGAAAATAACTTAGAGTCCCTAATACATGGCTTGAACATACATTCAAACATAACTGAAAACACCCAAGCAGTGGAATATAAGCTTGATTGATGATTGGAGCCTCCTAACAATTAGACACTTTTATGTGCACCAAAAGATTTCACCAAGAGCCAAAAAGGACTGGGAAAATATTTTGGCAATAATGTATCTATCGTGCAAGCAACTAGTCTCTAAATTTTACTGAAAATATCATCACCTCAGCAGTAAAAAAAGATAAATAATCCAATTAAAAATGAGTATAGGACAGGAACATCACCAAATGCGAAATCCAGACAGCCAACAAACGTGAAGAATTATTTGCAATCATTAGCCATCAATATGCAAATCAAAACAATGCTAATCTAGCATTAGCGACAATGTTTAAAAACAAAAAATGCCAGAAAACAAAGGCTACTGAGAGCATGAAAAGACTGGAACCAGAACACACTGCTGTGGAGACTATAAAGTGGTGCATCTACGCGTGCTTCCTCAAAAAGTCAGTAATAGAAATCCCACATGACCAAACAATTCTTCTATTCTGCATATATCTTAATGTTTTAGTGGTTATGCATTGGGCTGTGGTTCAAACGGTCTGCAGTTCAAAATCACTGGCTGCTCTGATGGGAGAAAGTTGGGACTTTCTATTCCTATAAAGAGCTATAGTCGCCACATCTCAGGGGAGAAGTTTTATCCTATCCTATAGGGTCAGTATGTGTTGGTATCAACTCAATGGCAGTGAGTTTGATATGTGGCTTGATATATATTCTAGATAAATGAAAGTTTCAACAGGAATAGATGCATGCACACCCATGTTATTCAGAGCACTATTCACAATAGCAAAAAGATGGAAGCAACTTAATGTCCATTAGTGAAAGAATGAATAAATTTTAATATATACAGAAAAAGGAAGACTAGAAAAAGTTCAAGAAAAACTATATCAATATTCTAATCACCTCATAAAATGAATGAACCTGAAAGAAACTGAGTGAAGTTACTCAATTGCAAAAGAAGTATTGTGTGAGATCACTATTATAAAAAGTCAAGGAGAAAATGTTACACTAAAAGAAACACTCTTTGATGGTTTCCAGAGGAAGAAGGGAAAAACAGAGATCAGACATCATGATTTAGAAAACAGATACTTGGGCAAAGGGATGGCAATGTACAATAAGAAGATGGTTGGCAAAAAATAATGGAGGCAGGGGAAGACACTGTGAAATTTTCAAAAATTGAGTGCAACAAAGCCAAATATTATACACACAATCCTACAATTGTGATCTTTGAATAGATGCTTTGATATTCATGTAGGTGTAGGAGGAAGAATGGGAGAATGCCCATGAATATGTCTAGGTTTGATAAAGGAGATTTAGATATACTCTTCCTGAAAATATTTTCATGAATGTGGTGAACATACAGGGGACAAAGTTATGAAAAGTTCATAGGCATAACCATTCACTTTGAGGGAATGAAGTTTTGCCCTGGGGAAGTAAGGATCATAGTTTCAGGGAACATTAAGTTCGATTGACATAACAGTTTATAAGGACAGATAATGTTTTACATCTTTCTTGGGTGAATGGTGAGAAACTTGGGTCTTAAAAGCTAATGAACGGGCTGAGCCCCTGTGGTGTAGTGGTTGAGTGCGGGACTGCGGCCCACTGGCCTGGCAGTTCAAATCCAGCAGCAGCTCTTCAGGAGCAAGGCTGAGCCTCCCACTCCCACCAGAGGGCAGTGATGCCCAAGGAACTCCCCCCCAGAACAAAACAAAAAGCTAATGCCCAGGGCAGTGATCCCACAAAACAAAACAAAACAAAGCAAAACACTAATGAGCAGCCATGTAAGACACAACTATTACTGATCTCTTCCCATCCAGAGGACAGAAGGAATGATGAAAATTGAAAGCTATATGGGAACAATTAGTTCAATGGGTAAAATGGAGCATGTAAACATCAGTCTCCACCACTGTAAGAGTTATCACTATCATCAGCTCTGAAAATGATTGCAGTAGAAGGTCCTAATTAGAGTGGGAGAAAAATGTGGAACAGAACTCAAAAATCATAAAACAGATCAGGCTTACAGGTTGGACAGAGACTGGTGGGAATCCCCAAGACTATGGCTTAGTTGCCCCTCAGATGTGGAAGTTAATTTGCCCTCTTGTTAGAGTAGATAATCATTTTATGATAAAAAAGAGTGCATTCCCACAAGGACTAAGCTCAAAGGGTGAGTAAAGAAAGATAAATGTAAAGGTAAGCAATGGTATGCTGAAGGGATTGTGATGAGTGAGTGGAAATGAAATGTATATCAATTCTTGAATGGAAAGCTGATGATTTGTTATGTAAATCTTCATCTAATTCACTATAAAATGTTAAAGATTTAAAGCAAAACAAAGAAAAAAGATCCCAATGAGAGTGATGAGGAGGATGAAGAGGGCAGTAAAGAAGATGACTAAGACAATGAATAGGAATTTGAGTTAGCCATTGTAGCTAGAGCATGTTTAGAGCTTGGATACAAATCAAAACTTCAATATACACATTTGAGATCAAACAATCTGCAAACAGGTGTTTTGATATATCAAGGAGACGTCGTTGATATAGAGTGTTATTCTGGTGTTTGGTTTGTCTCTGTTCTTTGCTTTGTAGATTATTATTTTTTGTAGATTATATTTTTACAGCAACTGTTTTTTTAGATAATGTTGTTCCAAGAATGTCACTTATCAAGTTTTTAAAAATTATGAGTAAATGCAACCAGGAATGTATTCCCAAATTTGAGTATGAATAAAAGAAAGGGCACAGCTCAGTTTTTTGTGGCATGCCTGAGCTAGTTGTAGTCCTCTGCTTTCTCATTCCATGTGCTTCTCTTTCCTCTGCATCTCCGTTCATTTACACCAACAGCCGTGATGAAATCAGTCATTTCCCCCACCCCACCCCACCTCAGAGGATGATTATGGGAAAAGGGATGAAGAAGATGATGTTGACTCTGAGGAAGAGGTTATGAAGAGTGCACCAGCCAAAGGCAAGAAAGAGGCAGCCAAGACCATCCTGGAGAAAGCCAAGTTGGCTGAAGTTGACGCTGGGGCTGAAGAGGAGGAGGAAGAAGAGGAAGTACCTTGAAAACGGAAGAAGGTAATGGGCCAAGCGGAAAGTGGCTCCTGAAGCCAAGACACAAAGAGTGGAAGCCATCTAACCAACTATAGCTTTTAACCTCTTTACTGGAAACCTGAACTGCAACCAAACTTCTCCTGAGACCATCTTCCTGTGACGGATGCCAGAATAGGTATGCCAAAGAAGTTTGCCTATGTGTGATTTGCATCTGCTGATGACCTGGAAAAAGCCATGGAACTCACTGGCTTCCGTTTTTTGCAATGAGAAATTAAGCTATAGAGATCAAAAAGAAAGGACAGGAAAGAGAGATGCCAGGACACTGTTCACCGAAATTATGGCTTTGAAAATTTGTGGAGATCAAATTAGCCAGCAAAGATGGTGTGTTAGTCAAGGTAAACGAGAGAAACAAATTTCATAGACACACATATGGATATAAGGGTGCGGTTTATATATAAGAGGAATAGGACACTAAGAGAGCATCCCAATCCAGTCCAGTACAAAGTCATAAGTCCGATATTAGCTAGCCCATATGCCCGATACAGTTTATAATGTCCTTCTGACTCATGAAGTCACAGGCCAGTGGGTGCAGAACCCTGGTGTTGGCAGGTGTCTCCTCATGGCTCCTCACTTCCAGAGCTCAGGGTCCATCAACAGCATCCAGTGGTGGCAGAAGCTGGCAGAGCTCTCCATCTAGCAGAGGTCTCCATGTGGCTGCTCCAGCTTCAGAGGTCTGGCACCATCAGGGCAAAGCTGTGTGGCCTCTCCTCCAGGTCCCCCAGCTTCTCATGATTCATCGTCTCTGAGACTAACTCCCAACAACTGGGGGGATAGCTTCTCATCTCCACCAGGGGAATATCGTGAGATTTCCCAGAAGTCTCAGGAGAAAGCCATGCCCACACGGAGGCCTCATTGGCTACTCAATGGCTATCTCCAGATTAACAGACTAGACTCCACCCCTACATCTCAATCATGAAATTAACATAAGCACATGACCATCACAGATGGGAAGAGTAAAGGTACTGCGCATCTCAAATTTAAGACAAAAGTTGATGCTGAGAGAACCCTAGGAGAAAAGCATCAGACAGAGATGGATGACTGGTTCATATCCTTGTACTACATTGGAGAGAAGGGTCCAAATCAGGACCATGAAAGTGGGAGGACCTCGATGACCACTTGTAGCAGTGAATCAAAAACTCTGGTTGTAAGCCACCTCTCCTACAATGCCACAGAAGAGAAGTTGCAGGTGGTGTTTTAGAAGGAAACTGCTATCAACATGTCACAGAATCAGAATGGCAAATCTGATGGGTATATATTCATAGAATTAGCTTCATTTGTATACAGTGCCTTTCCCCCTAAGCCCCTTTTGCATTTTTAAGCTTATTTCAGTGGACTCATGTTGTACTTGTCCTCTTTTGCTTGGCTTACTTTGCTTAGCATAATTTCCTCCTGTTCTTCCCATGCGGTGATGTGAATGATTGTCTCAGGAACAGTGGTGAGACCAAGAGGATAGGAGAAGGGTGGAGAAGAAAGGGAGAACCTATTACAAGGATCTTAATTTAACTTCCTCCCTGGGGGATGGACAACAGAAAAGTGGGTGAAGGGAGACATTGGACAGTGTAAGACTTGGCAAAATAATAATAATTTACAAATTATCAATCATGAGGGAGGAGGAGTGGGGAAGGAGGGGGAAATGAGGAGCTGATACCAAGTGCTTAAGTAGAAAGGAAATATTTTGAGAATGATGATGGCAACAACTATATAAATGTTCTTGGATGTATGTATGGATTGTGATAAGAGTTGTACACGCCCCCAATAAAATGATTAAAAAAATTTTTTTTACCGAAGACAAAGGCAAAATGAAGAAATTTCACACAAAAAGGAATTTGCTTCATTTGAAGATGATAAACAAGCATTTAGTTATTGTAATAAAAAATTTAGTTATTGTAATAAAAAAGGCATTGAGGGCAGAACATTCCGGTTGGAGTCGCAAGGAGCCAGGGATCACTTAACTAGTGAAGCCAGCTGTTCCAAACCTCGATCTGACAAAGGTCTGTCAGCAGACACCACCAAGTAGATCTTCAAGGAAAAGGAGTCAGTCAACGGCTCTGTTCAGAACAGGCTAGTCACTGACTAGGAATCTGGCTCTGCCCAAGGGTTCGGCTTCATGGGCTTCAACCGTGAGGAGGGTGCTCAGCTAAAGCAGCCAAGGAGGCTATGGAGGGTGGTGAGATCGATGGCAACAAATTGAATTTGGATTGGGCCAACCTCAAGGGTGAAGGTGGCTTCGTGGGGAGAGGAGGCAGCCTTGGAGTGTTTAGAGACCGAGGTAGTCACAACAGAGGAGACCAGGGTGGATTTTGTGGCAGAAGCCAGGGGTGAGGAGGCTTTGGATGGCGAGGTGGCTTCCGTGGAGACAAAGGAGAAGATGACCAACAGCCTCAAGGAAAGGAGACAAAGTTTGAATAACTCTTTGTTCCTGTTTCTCCTGCTTCTGTGTGAAAGAAAGAATTGCGGGTTTGTCTGTTACCATATCATGACAGAGTCTTTTGCTGACATTCCTAGTACAGAATCCTGTAGAGATGACGTTTTATTCTTCGTATAAATTCATGCTTTTCCTACAGAAAGATGTTTTTTTTTAACCTCTGTGTGTGTGTGTGGGTGGAGGTGGGGAGGAGGCAGCACAGTTTGCTTCAGTGACTTTTGGACCAATTAAAAAGTCCTAAACTCTGAAAAAAAATTAATTGATTCTTTTAGTTGACTCTGGTGAAAGAGGGAAGCAAAGTCATCACTTCAAACTATGTAGATAAGAATAAAAATTAGAATACTTGATGTAACACCTGTGGGATGTGGTTTAAGCACTAACAATAGGATTGCTTATATATTTAAATAAATGTATATTAGAATACAAAACGCAGTGTTGGCAGTGCATTGGAGAGCACTTAGAGGATTTAAAAACAAATTAACTAAGCAAGAACATAGAAAAAGAATAGCAAAAAAAATTAAAAAAGAAAAAGAATAAAAAATTGAACCCAAAAGAAAATTAAGGAAGGAAAAATAAAAACAGGAAAAAAACTCAGTATTAGATAAAATCTAAATTTTTCTTAGCAAAAAATTAGGCAAATCTGAACAATATAATAATAGAGAAAATAGACAATAGATGTGATAGCTGCAGGATATTTGGGAAAATATATGAAAATAAGAATTGCAATTTCATACAACTAAATGTGAAATTTCAGACAAATAGATAATGTTTAAGAAAATATAAGTAATCAAATTTGACTCAATTGCAGAAAACATAAACATGCCGACAACCAATGAAGAGTCATAAAAAATAGTTGAATATATGCTTACAAAATAAACAAAAGAAAAGAAATTAATGAAAAAGGTAATTATCAGACTGTTTTATAGGGCAGTTCTTCCAGTCTTCAAGGCACAGAAAATTCTCTTCCTAGAAGATAGAAAACATGCCAATTCATTTTTAATGAAATAGAAAAGACATCATTGCTATTAGAAATTTAGCTCAATAATTCAAATGTGGCAATCACCAAACCTGGTGTCAATTTGAGGATTAAGAGTGTAGAGGTGGAGTCTAGACTGTCAATATGGAGATAGCCAATGAGACCTGTGTCTTTTCTTGAGAATTCTGGGGAATGTGGTAATTCCTTCTTGGAGGTGGGAGACACTATCTCACTCACTCCCTTGGAGACATTTGATTGACAAGACTGGTTCCCTGTGAGACATCCTTGAGGAGAAACCACATGGACCTACCCTGATGCAGCCAGAAACTTGGACCTACCTAGAGAAGTCACATGGAGATTCCTCCCAGTGCTGAAATGCTTCTACCACCACTGACTTTACACCCACTGGCCTGTGATCTTCCTTCATTCAGCATCATTGCATGGGTTTCTTGAGTCTGGAGAGGACTTTATAGATTGCTCTCAGACATAGGGGCTGATATCAGACCTATGACCTTGGACTGGATTGGATTGGGACGTTTTCTCAATGTTCCATTCCTCTTGTATATAAATCTCTCCCTTATATAAATATGTATGTTAATGAATTTGTTTCTCTAGTCTACCCAGATTAACACATCAAGTGTGGGTAAATATTTGAAAATTTTAACTGTAATTCCTTACATTAAAATCTCATGTTCATAAATCAGCTCTGTTACTCTTTAACACCTTCTTAGTCCTTGAGGACTAAGGTATATCTGACCCAAACCATAGTATTTTCATCCACTCCATATGCACGCAGAAGCTGGACAATGAATAGAGAATACTGGAAAAAGAATTGATGCCTTTGAATTATGGTGTTGGCATAGAATATTGAATAGTACTAAGGACTGGCAGAAGAACAAACAACCCTTATCATGCATAAAGTATAACTAGTATGCTTCTTAGATGCCAGGATGTTGAGAGCTTGTCTCACACACTTTGGACCTGTTATGAGGAGAGACCAATTCCCAGAGAAGGACATCATGCTTGGGAAAGTAGAGAGTCATCAAAAAAGAGATGGAGGGATGAGCCCCGTGGCGTAGTGGATGTGCGCAGGACTGCAGCCCACTGGGATTGAGGTTCCATCCAGCAGCAGCTCTGCAGGAGCAAGGCTGGGCCTCCTATTCCCACCACCAGAGGGCAGTGATGCCCCCCCAAAATTTTTTTAAAAAGAGATGGAATGGCACAGTGGATTCAACAATGGGTTCAAGCATAAGAGCTATTGTAAGGATGGTGCAAGATATGACAGCATTTTGTTCTTGACGACTCCAGAAAGCATATTAAAATGACATTAAACATCACATTAAAAATGCTATCATTTTGAAAACCCAAAGTCCTTTTTTGAAAATCAGTTGTCTGTAGGTGCTTGCTTTTGTTTCTAATTTTTTCTGTCTTGTTCCTTTGGTTTATGTGTCAATCATTACACCAGTACCAAGCTGTTTTGACTACGCTGTCTGTATAATAGACATGGAGCTCACGTAGCTCAAGGTCTCCTATTTTGTTCTTTTATTTTGTTAATTCTTTGCTTATCCTGGGCCTCTTCCCTTTTCATGTGAAGTTGGTAATTAGTTTATCAATTTCTTTAAAGAATGAAATTGGAATTTGGTTCAGAATTGCATTGTATTAGTCGATTACTTTATGTAGTATTGACCTTTTCAAAATATTGTCTTCCTACCATAAACATGGGCTCTGGTGGCTTAGAGGATTGCACATGGACCTGTAACCATTTGTGTAGGTTTCTTGTAATAATGTTTGGTAGTTTTCTTTGTACTAATCTTTTGTTTCTTTGGTTAGGTTTATTAGTAGGTATTCCATCTTTTGTGTGGCTATTGTGAATGGTATTGTTTTCTTGATGTCTTTTTCAGAACTCTCATTGATGATATATATGAATCTGGTTGATTTCTGTTTGTTAATCTTGTACCCTGCTACTTTTACCAAATACTTTGCTTCCAACAATCTTTTTGTTGGATCTTTTGGATTCTCTCTACATACATAAAATTATATCATCTGCAAATAGCGAGAGCTTCCATTATTCTTTTCCCAATTGTATTCTCTTGATTTTTTTGTGTCTATTGTCTAATGGTTCTGGCTAAGACTTCCAGCACAATGTTGAATAAGTGTGGTGATAAGGGACACCCTCATCTAGTTCTCATTTATAGGGGAAATGTTTCAGCTTTTCCTATTTAAGTGTGATTTTGGCCATTTTTTTTATATATATGGACTTTATTATGTTGAGGAGATTCTCATCTTTTCCTATTTTATTGAATGATTTTAATAGAAATGTGTGTTGGATGTTGGCAAATGCCTTTTCTGTATTTATGGATGTGATTATGAGGTTCTTATTCTTTGTTTTTTTTATGTGGTGAATTGCATTGACGGCATTTTTTTAGTTCTAGGTCTGCTTGTTGATCTTTATTACAGTTTTCCTGTCGAGTCTGATGAGGTGCCATGCTATGGCCCCCAAAAATCTATTTTTGGTATTCCTTGGGGTGTTCATTGCTCTGCTCCCCTTGCTGCTCTGATGCACACCCTAAGTGTTTCGCCCCATTGTGGTGGGGTCACATTGGGCACAATTCCCGCACTGTGTCTCCAGTGTTGTCCCCCATAGTGCTATAGGTCAGTGAGGGATGTCGTGTCTCGTTGATTGATTTTCCAATGTTGAATCATCCTTGCATCCCTGGTATGACTCCCATTTGCTCATGGTGAATTATAATTTTGATATGTTGTTGGATTCTACTGGCAAGAGTTTTCCTGAGCTGTTTTGCATCCATGTTTATGAGGGAAATTGGTCTGTAGTATTGTGTCTTTGTGTGATCTTTGTCTGGCTTCAGAATCAGCAGTATGCTGGCTTCACAGAATGGATGTGGTAGTCTACAATACCTTTCTATGTTCCAGAATAGACTGTGTAGAAGTGCGGAGAACTTTCTCCTGAATAATTGGTAGAAATCCCTTGTGAAGCCATCTGATCCTAGATTTTTCTTGGTTGGAAGTTTTTTGATGAGCTTCTCTATTTCTTCCTTTGTTATGGGACTGTTTATGACTTCTATATCTGTCTGTGTTAATTTGAGTAAATGGGACATTTCTAGATATTTGTCCATATCTTTTAGATTATTAAACTTGTTGGAATTCATTTTTTCATAATACTGTATTACTATTTTTAGCAACTTTATTGGACATTCTTGCAGCTCTTATCACAATCCATACATCCAATCATTATGTCAAGCACATTTGTACATTTGTTGTCAAATCATCACTTTAAAAACAGTTTCTTTCTACTTGAGCCCTTGGTATCAGCTTTTTTCCCCTTCCCGTAACTTCCCTCCCTCATTAGCTCTTGATAATTTATATATTTTCTTTCATGTCTTACACTGATTACTATCTCCCTTCACCTACTTTTCTTGTGTGCATCTCCCAGGGAGGGGATTATATATCGATCATTGTGATCAATTCTTTTAATTTCATTTGGATTTGCTCTGATATCACCATTTTCACTTCTAATTCTAGGTATTTATGTATTCTCTTTCTTTTCCTTTAAGATTGATAGCATTTAATCAATTTTGTTAATTCTTTCAAAGGCCAACTTCTTGTTTTTTTCTGGTGAATTTCAGTTTTCCAATTTGTTTATTATCAATTTAAGGTTTATGATTTCTTTTCTGTTGTTGAAGGGTTTATGTTGCCGCCCTTCTTCCAGTTATTGGCGATGCTGTGTTAAATTGTGGAGTGTAGATATCTCCTCTTTCTTTCACACATGCTTTAATTGATATTAATTGTTTCCTCTAAACTGCCTTTGCTGTGTCCCAAAGGTACTGGTTTGATGTGCTATGATTATCATTAGTTTCAAGGAATTTCTCAATTTCATCCTTCTCAAATTTAATCTATTTTCAGTCATTTTACAGGAGTATGTTGTTCAGTCTTCAGGTGTTTATATTTCTGTTCCTATTTTTTTTATTGATGATTTGATTTCCAGTTTTATAGCATTGGGACCTGAAGAAATTGATTATAGGACCTCAATATTTTAAAATTTATTGATGCTTGCTTGCTGGTCTGTGGTTGTTACATAATCTATTGTCAATTTAAGACTTATGAGCAAAGGGGTGGAGTTTAGTTTGTCAATCAGGTCACAGTTTGATGACCTCATTTGGAAGTGCTAGAAAGGAGAGAAATAGCTTACTGGAGATGGGACACATGCTCACTCCCTGAAAGATATTACTGAAGACGAGCCTCATGGAGCTATGCTGATGCAGCCAGAGAGAGCTGGAGGAGCCACGTGGGGACCCACACCAGTGCTGAGATGCGTTTACTGTCACTGGATCCAGAAGATTTTTCACCCAGTGGCTTGTGATCTTCCTGCATTCAGTGACATTGCTTGTGTTTTGTCAGTCTGAAGAATTTATAGATTAGTAATGTGACATATGGGCTAATATTGGACTTAATCTGGAATGGGCTGGGATGTTTTCTCAGTATTCAATTGCTCTTGTATACAAAGTTCTTTCTTATACATAAATGAGTCTCCCTAGATTTGTTTCTCTAATCTCCCCAGACTAACATATGGCCTAACATAGGATCTATTCTAAATCTTGTATCATGTGCACTGGACAAGAATGTATACTGTGCTGTTGATGGGTGGAGTGCGCTTCCCTGTCCAGGAGGTCAAGTTGGTTGATTGTGTCATTTACTTCTTCCGTTTCTTTACTGAATTTCTTTCCGGATGATCTGTCTTTGCTTGGGTGTGGTATGATGATGTCTCCTATTATTATTGCTGGGCTGTTTATTTCTGTTTTTAATACCGTGACCATTTAATTGATATATTTTGAGTGTCTTTCATTGGGCACATAACAATTTATTAAGATTATATGTTCCAGGCAAATTCTTCCTTCGATGTAGTGTTTATTCTTGTCTCTAATTGTTATTCACCTCAAAATCAGTTTTATCAAAAATTAATATTGTTACTCCTGCCTTTTTATGGTTGCCATTGACTTGGTAGATTTTCTGTGTGCATGCCAGCCCTTGATTTTTAGCTCATTTTTCTCTTTGAGATTAAAATGTGTCTCTTGTCGGCAGCATATAGATGGGTCTAGTATTCTAATTCAGGCTGTTACTCTATCTTTTGATTGCTGCATTTAATTTATTGACATTCAGTGACATTTTATATATATTTTATGCTTATTGCTGTGATTTTGCTGGGTTTCTGTTTTTTGTTTACTTTCATGGTGTGTGACTTTTTAAAATTAGGGGCTCTTACATCTCTTATCACAATCCATACGTTCGTCCATTGTGTCAAGCATATTTGCACATATGCTGCCATCATCATTTTCAAAGCCCCTGATGTCACCTTCTCAATTGGTGTGTGGCTTTTATTGGTGTTTTTGTTCCTCCCTTAGTTCTGTATTGTTTATAGTGCTGCTTTCATTGTATTGATTTCTGGGTGATGCTGTCATGTCTGATGCTCTTGGGTTTTTCTAATGTTGTTATTGATTCTCTGTTCCTAGTGATCTGGTTAATATTTTTTGTAATGATGGTCTTGAATGTTTACCTTGTCTGAAAATATCTTTATTTCTCCATTGTATTTGATGGATAATTCTGCTGGATATAGGTTGGTAGTTTTTTTCTTTCAGGATTTTATATATGCTACTCCATTTTCTTCTTGTCTGCATAGTTCCTACTTATAAGTCCTTATAGGTTTCCCTTTGTAGAAGATGGTTCTTTTTCTCTAGCTACCCCTAGGATAGCTCTTTATGCTTGAAATCAGAGAGTTTGATTATGATGTGTCATGATATTTTTCTTTTGGGATCTATCCTAATTGGGTTCTTCTTAGCTTCTTGAATAGTGATTTTCTCTTCCTGTGTGATGTTGGGGAAGTTTTCTTGTACTAATTCTCTGCAGAGCCCTCTCCCACTTTGTTCTAATGAAACAAGACGTAAGTTATTTCTTTTGATAGTGTCTCTCATATCATTCTAGGGCTTTCTTCTGATTCCTTCACTTTTTTTGTTGACTCTCTCACTGATTGAAGCCAGAGTGAGTGTCTTCAAGGTCACTGATTCCATTTTCCCCTTACTCCATTCTACTCCTCAGATCATTTCATATGTTTTTGGACTCTATTTTCCTCGTTTGTTTCTTGGGATTCCTTTTAGCTTAAGGATTTTAGTTTTTAAAATGTCTTCCATTGTTCTCATGGGTGTTCTCTACATCTCTTGAAAGAATCAAAACATAATTTTTCTGAATTCTGCTTCTGGTAGTTTCATGACCTCTTCTTCAGAGCACTCCATTGCATTTGCTAGATTTTCAGTTGGGTTGGCTTTTCCCAATTCCCTTTTTCATTTTTTGGATTCACTCTTTTTTCCTTGGTATCGTAGTGCAGCTATTAGTGGTGTGTGAGCTACTGGGTCATGTAAAGGTAGATGACTCTGTCTAATGATGTGTGAGAGGTCACAACACTCAAAACCAAACTCCTTGCCATTGAGCGAATTCCAGCTCATGGAGAGCTTATAGGGCAGGTGGGTTTCCTGTCCTGGTGGGTTTCCAAGATTGTCACTCTTTACAGGAGTAGAAAGCCTCATCTCTCTTGTGCAGAGGAACTGGTGACTTATCCACTACACTGCCAGGGTTCCTCAGAGTACAAATAGGCGATAGAAAGTATATGCTGGTGGAATGGAGAAACGGAGAGATGGGTAAGTGGGAAACTGGGGGAGGAGTGTGAGAAGATCCCTATACAAAGGCATTAGACTGTGTGGATCACAACAACTGTAGATATCCTCGAGAAGGATGACAATTTCAGAACACTTAGTTGTGCCCATGAAGAACCTGTACGTGCATAAAAAGGTAGTATTTCAAACAAGGGAAGAATACTGCATAGTTTAAAATAAGGCAAAGTGAGTGCATCAGGGTTATATCCTCATACCCTATTTATTCAATCTGTTTGCTGAGCAAATAATCAGAGAAACTGAATTATCTGAAGAAGCATTAGTTTGGAGGAAGGTTGATTAACAACCTTCAATATACAGATGAAACAGCTTTATTTGCAGACAGTGTGGAGGACTTGAAGTACCGTATTTGTTGGACCATAAGATGCACTTCCCCCATGCCCAAAGTGGGGGAAAAACGAGGGTGCCATCTTATGGTCTGAAGGTGTGGTACCTCAGAACATTTGTCTATGATCCCATGTGCCCACTTACTATCTGCTGATGTTTGCATTCTGTGTATTCCTGTGTATTCTAGGGAAGTCCCACCTCCTCTGGGGAGTCTCAATGTCAGTCAGTTTACATGATTGGCACAGCACATGCCTCCCTTCATTTTTAAATGAAAGTGATGGGGCTGAGCCCCGGTGGCTTAGTGGCTGTGGGCGGGACTGCGGCCCACTGGGATGGAGGTTCAATTCCAGCAGTGGGGCTGGGCCTCCTACTCCCACCACCGAGAGCAGTGATGCCAAAAAAAAAAAAAAAATGAAAGTGATGATAGTTCTTAACACCACTGTTGCATTTATGCTGCCAAATATTACTGCATTTTGCTTTATTTTAATAAATATTTTAGTATCCTGGTACTATTTGGTTCAGAATATTTTTTTCTTATTTTCCTGCCCTAGAAACTGGGTGTGTCTTATGGTCTGAAAAATACGGTACTTGCTGATGAACATCAAGGATTACAGTCTTCAGTAAGGGTTGCAGCTTAATGTAAAGAAGACCCAAATCCTCACAGCTGGATCAGTAGTGATAAGTGAGAGAAAAGCCGGACGTTTTCATCTTGCTTGCATCCATGATCAGTGCTCATGGAAGCAGTAGTCAAGAGATCAAATGACACATTACATTGAGTAAGTCTGCTGCAAAGACCAAGCTAAAGGGTTGAAAATCCAGGATGTTCTTAGCTGTAGCAGTGTGCATGTTCTGGTGTAATCTGATTTGTAAGGTAGCATTGAGGTCATGATAGTGGGGGGAAGGAAGCATTGAAGAACCAGAAGAAAGTTGCATGTTTCATTAGTGCTATACTGCACCCTGACTGGCTCATCTCTTCCTTGTGACCCTTATGTGAGGAAATGTCCAATTGTCTACAGATGGACTTTAGGTCTCCAAACTGCACTCCCTCTCATTCATGATGATATGATTTTTTTCTGCGTCTCAGATCCCTGATACTTTATGCCATCAACATCTCATGATCACACAGACTAGTGTGCTCTTTCCACGCCCTTGAGACATCGAATGCTATATCTTTGATAGCTGGGCACTATCAGTTTTCTTCACCACATTTGCTCATGTACCCATTTTCTCTTCAGCAATTGTGTCAGGAAGGTGAGCGTCAAAGAATGCCAGATTACGAGAACAAAGTGTTCATGTGTTGAGGGAGTACTTGAGTCAAGAACTAATGTCCACATGCAACCTAAATTCTTAGCATATAGATATAAGTACATAGATCTGAGGGACCAGCCCCAATCCCAACTACGTGGACCACCTCCCCTCCACCCAGAAGAATTCATTTCAGAGGACAGCACTGGAACCACAGCCCAGGGAGAGGGCCATGTCTGATCAGAGCATGTAGGATCAAATGAAGGGGGAGGGAGAGAGAGTGGAGCACATCCTGGTCCACCAAGTCCCGAGGAAGATATTCCTGCTCAGAGCAGTAATGCATAGGGCTGACACCACCACGAGACACGACATCCCTCACTGACCCATAGTGCTGTGGAGGACAACACTGGAGACACAGTGCGGGAATTGTGCCCTATCTGACCCCTCCACACTGAGGCAAAACACTGAAGGTATGCGACAGAACAGCCAGGGGAGCAGAGCAAGGAAGCTGCTGGGAAATATAAAAAATAAGCTGTGGGGCTAGGGCAGGCACCTCATCAGACTTGACTGGAACACTTTCATAGAGGTCGACAAACAGACCTTGAACTTTTTATAGGTCTCTTTTTTTGTCATTGCTTTTGTTGTTTTACTTTCTTTTGTTGCTTTGCTTTGGTCTGTCTTGTTTTTGTGCATGTTATTATTTCTGCCTGTATATCTAGGTAAGACAGGCAGGATAAACACTCTGGAGGAGAAAACAACAGGACCAATGGTTCGGGGTGGGGGATGGGCCTGGGAGAGGAGGAAGCGGAGGAAAGAAAATGGGTGTTAACAAACCCAGGGACAAGTGATATAAAATCATTGGCAAGCGGGCTGAGCCTTGGTGGCATAAGTGGTTGAGTGCAGAACTGCAGCCCGCAGGCTTGGCAGTTCAAATCCAGCGGCGGCTGGGTAGCGCCCACGACCACCAGAGGCAGTGATGCCCACAAAAAAAAATCATTGGCAAGCAGGGTGTGGTAGGGTTTGATTAGGTGTAATATAACTGAGAGGAATCACTGAAACCCAAATGGAGGCTGAACATGATAGTATGACAATAAGCAACTAAAAGGAAATAGAGGAAAGGACTAGGAGGCAAAGGACATTTATAGAGATCTAAATATAGCCATGTACATCTGTAAATATATTTATATATTTTGATGGGGGATAGATCGATGTACATATATTTATACGTTTAGTATTAAGATAGAAGATGGACATTGGGCCTCTACTCAAGTACTCCCTCAACACAAGAACACTTTGTTCTATTAATCTGGCAGATGTGGTATAGGAAGCTGATGATGCCTGGCTATCAAAAGATATAGCATCTGGAGTTTAAAGGTTTGAAGATAAACAAGCAGACATCTAACTGAGAAGCAACAAAGCCCACATGGAAGAAGCACACCAGCCTTGGTGATCATGAGGTGTCCACAGGATCAGGTATCAAAGACCCAGAACAAAAATTATATAATTATGAGTGAGGGGAGTGTGGAATGAAGACCCAAAGCTCATCTGTAGGCAATTGGACTTCCTCTTACAGAAGGGTAACAGGAAGGAGACAAGTTAGTCAGGGTGCAGTGTAGCATCGATGAAACATACAACTTTCCTCTAGTTCTTTAATGCTTTCTTCTCCCCACTATCATAACCAAAGTTCTACATTAAAAGTCTGGCTAGACCAGAGCATGTACACGGATACAGATAAGAGATGGCAACACGGGGAATTCAGGACAGATAAACCCTTCAGAATCAATACTGAGAATAGCCATGCTAGGAGGGTGAGGTGATGTGGGGGGTAAAAGGGGGAACTGATCACAATGATCTACATATAACTCCCTCCCAGGGGGACGGACAACAGAAAAGTGGATGTGAGGGGAAAAATGAGGAGCTGATATCAAGGGCTCAAGTAGAAAGAGCATGCTTTGAAAATGATGATGACTGCATATGTACAAATGTGCTTGACACAATAGCTGTATGTATGTATGGATTGTGATAAGAGATGTAGAGTCTTCAACAAAAGTATCTAATTAAAAAAAAGGAAAAGAAAGCTAAGGTTTGCCAAACCCAAGCCATGATATTCTCAGTCACCTGGTATGCATGTGAAAATTGGACATTGAATAGACCAAAGAAAAATTGATTTATTTGAACTATACAAATTCAAATGCAAATTACTACAAAAAATATTGAAAAGAGCATGGATAGCCAAAGGAACAAGCACATGTTCCTTGGAAGAGATACAGCCAGAATGCTCCTTAGCGATAAGGATGGTGAGACTTTATTTCACATACTTTGGATATTACTAGGAGACAGAAGTCTCTGGATAAAGACCATATGTTTGGTAGAGTAGAGGGGCAGGGAAAATGAGGAAGGCCCTTGTCAAGATGGCACTGACACAGTGACTGCAACAATGCCCTACACATAAATGTGATTGTTTGGATGGGGCAGATCTAAGTGGTGTTATCTTCTGCTGTACATAGGGTCACTATGGGTCAGGAACTGCCACCACCACTATCAACCCTCTAGCCCAGTAGTTCTCAACCTTCCTAAGGTCGAGACCCTTTAATACAGTACCTTTTGTATGGTGACCCCCCGACCATAAATTTTCCTTGCTACATCATAACTATAATTTTGCTATAATCCAAGGGATCACGACCCACAGGTTGAGAACTGCTGCTCTAGTCTATTGCTTTATCTTCTTACTCTTTCTTGCCTACTCCATCTTGGTAACCTCCAAAGTCTGTTTCCTTGGTATAATGTCTTTGTTTTTTTTTTTGGGGGGGTGCTTTCTCTTCTTTTTTAAAAGAGTGGTCTTATATAGTATTTGTCTTTTTGTGATTGACTAACGTCACTCAACATAATGTAGTCCAGGTCAGTCCATGCCATAAGGTGTTTCATGGTTTCATCATTGTCTTTTAGCAGTGCATAGTGTTTCATTATGCATGAGTGTATCCACTGGTCTCCCCATCATCCAGAAGTAAAAAGAGTGATGAAAATTAAAAAAAAAACATGGACACACATTATCCAATGGACAAAAAGGATCACACAAACATCAGTTTCCACAACTCAGAGCAGAAGAACTAGATGGTGCTCAACTACCATTATCAACTGCTCTGAAGTTTATCATATTAGAACAAACTATAACAATGAGTACAAGAAAGAAAAAATCAATTATGATAATGATTATACAAGTCTTCTTTTTCCCAACATTTTTATTAGTACACAATTTACATATCACATAATTTAGTAGTTCAATTGTTCAGTCATATCAAGTGGAAAGATTATTCAGTCATAAAAAGAAGTTAAGTGTTGATACATGCCACAATAAGGATGGGTCATGAAAATGTAATGCTAAGTGAAACCAATGGGTCACAAAAAAGCCACCCATTGAGTTTGGAACTGAACTCACTCTTGTGACTCAACTTTCAGTCAAGGGATCTCAATAACTCACTGTAAAACCAACCCAAACAAAACCGAACTCTCACTGCCATCAAGTAAATTCTGAACTGCCCTTTTTGGGTTTCTGAGACTGGAAATCTTTATGGGAGAAGAAAACTCCATCTTGTTCATAAAGAACGGCTGGTGGTTTCAAACTTCTCAACCGGTGTTTAGCAGCACAGGGTATAATCCACAACACCACCAGGGCTCCTCAGTCAAAGAATAGATAGGCCAATTCTCTACAACAAGCAACCGCATGAGATCAAAAGGGCAGTATTTGCCCAAGGAAAAAATTCAGAAGGCAGGAACGAAAAGGAGAAAAAGAGGAAGCAGTAAACATGGGGAAAAAATAGGAAATGTGTTGTTATAGTTTGGGAATTGCAATCAGTGTCACAAATCAAAATCTGTATGAATTATTGAATGGCAAAGCAATTTGATCTCTCAGAGCCTCATGTACTGCTACTGGTGGGACAGTAAAAGTGTGCAACTATTGTGAAAAGCCATATGGTGCTACCTCCACCAACTGGCAACAGAAATTCCTTCAGACCCAGCAATTCCTTTGCTGGGTACATACCCTAAAAATTGGGCCCCTTAACATGAACAGACATATCTTTCTTCTGGGCAAGAGACATGTTGGATGATTCCACCTCTTCTTTTAAACAATCATGGGCTTCTTATAGATTGGATTCTCTTGGATAGTAGCATGCTGTGTTAGTTCGGATAGAATAGAGAAACAAATTCATAAGCGCACACATGCATATAAGGAGAGGTTTATATACAAGAACAATTGGATATTGAGGGAACATCCCAGCTCAGTCCAGTCCAAAGTCATAAGTCCGATATTAGCCCATATGCCTGATACCAGTCTATAAAGTCCTTAGCACATGCAATGCTGCCAGAACAATCACAGGCACCAGGACAATCACAGGCCAGTGGGTGCAGAGTCTTGTGTATCCGGTGGTGGTAGAAGCATCTCAGCGCTGGCATGGGGCCTCTCTGTGGCTTCCTAAGCATCTTAGAACTGGCAGGAATCTCTACATGACTTTTGCAGCTTCAGAGGTCTGGTTCCATCAGAGTAAGCTGATGTGGCTTCTCCTCTGGGATGTCTCACAGGGAGTCAGCCTTTTGTCTTGTCAGTAGAGCATCTCTGCGGGAATGAGTTGTGTGTCTCTCACCGCCAAGGGGGAACTATGGCCAGATTTCCCAGAATTCTCAGGAGAAATCCATGCCTACAGAGAGGTCTCACTGGTCATCTCCAGACTGACATCAGATTAGGTGACTGCCACACATGCGCCTTATAATACTTTCCCTCCATCATGTCAAGAATTGCATAGTTCTTTACTGTATTGAGAAAATTGTTTCTTGGAAGCATCTCCATCCTGTTCCATTAGATGACACATGTGTCTGCAAGATTCTGACCCAGGATGCGTTTCTGATGTACTTCTGCATTGAATTCTTCTTTTTATGCATCAAATTCTTTGCCTTCCTCACCATAATCAGGGAATCACTTGGGGCTATGAACCCCCATCTGCAGCTTCCTGCAGTGCCTCCAACACTTTACTACCAGTAGTAGTCCTGGCGAGGCTGGCGTCCACATAGCAGGTGAAGGCACCAGGTTGACCATCCATGCTTTCCACATTGTATTCATCTCCAGTTACTGCCACTTGGCCTTCATACATCTTGTCCACACCAAACCTATTCAGAAGCCTGCAAGTCCAGCAGCAGGCCAATTCTGCTGCAGCATCACTGGCAGGGCCAACTTTTACACCCTACTTAGGAACTTTGTGAGCACCACCTCCATAGACCACCATAGCCCCTTCTATTGAGATGTCAGCACTCAGGTTGGGGATGAACCCACATGAACTATCATCCGGGATCTGGGGCTATTGTACTTCTTTTTATCTAGGATGACCAAGTGCTTTCAAGCACGATAATCACTTGGTGTCTCTCGCTTGAAGCAGGTCTTGTTCTTTACAAAGTTTCACGGAGCGCATCCTGCAGGAAAGAGAGTGACGTTTGTGGCTCGCTGCCGACCTCATCAAGTTGAGTAACTTTCCATATACTCAGTAGTTATTTGTATATATTAGCTGAAAACAAATGTATGCACACCTTTGCTCTATTTTTCTACCTGTTTTTCTCATTTTATGAACGATTTGTAAGAATTTTGAGAGAAGGATTAATTAGTATGTTAGCATGTCTTTTTGAATTTCACCAAAGATGACCATTTTTGCTTACTTAATTTATTAATCTTTTCCTTTGTTGGAAGCTTAAGTTTGTTAAGGGCAATTGAGTTCTGGAAAGCCATCACTGGTTCTGTGGCCAGATGGGTTTCCTGCCTGGCCTTGGGAAAGGGCCTCCCTCACCCAGAGGCCCCTCACAGTGGGAGCCTCTTTGCCAGGGTGTCGGATTTCAGCATTCTAAGAAAGAGGCTGCCTGCAGGGTCTATATTTAGAGTATGACAGGAGAATGTTTGGGGACTGACTTCTGCATATGTTGTCCCGAGGTCTGGGATTACTCTGAGGGGCTTATGTGGGGGGGGGGGCGCAGAGAAATTGGAACAGAAGGCAAGGAATAAAACTACTGATGACTGCTTGGTCTCCTGTGCACCGTCCTTCTATTTGAGGGAAAAATAACCAGGATGGCCACGGTCACTCACAAACTCTCATGGCCATCTACACCCACCCACCATAAAATAGTGAACACTAAAAATAACAAACAGACAAGAACAACCAAGCCCAGATGCTGGGAAGTCGACCCAGACTCCTGGCGACCCCAGGCGTTTAGAGTAGAATTGCATTCTCTGGAATTTTTTGATGAAAGGAGCTCTGGTGACATAGTGGGTTGAGTGTTGGGCTAGTAACCATAAGGTCAGCGGTTCAAAACCAGTAGCTCCTCAGCGGAATACTGTCTACTCCAATGAAATGCTCTGCAAGGTCGTGGTTTAAAGCCACCAGCTGCTCCTGGGAGGAAAGATTAAGAGTGATGTGTGGGATTTGTAGAAACCCTAAATCGGGTTGTTGTGAGTCGAAATTGACTCAATGACAATAAGTTTGTAATGATTGGTTTTAATCTTGCTTCAGTGAGGCAACAGGAAGTGGATTCTTTTTAAAAATCATTTTATTGGGGTCTAATACAGTTCTTATCACAATCCATCCATCCATTGTGTCAAGCGCATTTGTGCATTTGTTGCCATCATCATTTCCAACACATTTTCTTTCCCCCCTCCCTCCCCATTAACCCTTGACAATTTAGAAATTATTTTTTTTCATGTCTTACTCTGACATGCTACTTTTGTGTTGCTCATCCCCCTGGGAGGGGGTTATATGTTGATCATTATAATCAGTTTCCCCTTCCTACCTCCACCTTCCCCTTTCCCTGTGGGTATCGATGCTCTCATTATTGGTCCTGTGCTGGGTTCCCTTCCTTATCTGTACCAGTGTACATGCTCTGGTCTAGCCCAATTTGTAAGGCAAAATTGGGGTCATGATAGTGGGGTTGAGGTGGATTCATTCAAGAACTAGAGGAAAGTTGTAAGTTTTACCAGTGCTATACTACACCATGAGTGGCTAGTCTTGGGACGTGGTTTCTTACTACTAGCTTTTCTGTTAGTAATTAGACGCAATCTAGTTTCAATTTGCAGGGTTCTGTTGCTCTTAAGTGCCTACAGAGTCCATTTTGACTCATAGAGATCCTGTATGATAGACTAGAATGACCCATACATTTTTCTGAGCTGCATTCTTCACAGGAGCAGCTTGCCAGGCAAGTCAGGCAAGGAACTGCAGACTGAATTTGATGGTTAGCAGTGGAGCATTGCGTTGTCACCATCGGGAACCTCCCCACTGGTATAGTAAATATATAAGAGACGGCCACCAAAGATATTATTGCTCCTGTTGCCACAATAGAAAGAAAATTATACTCGCCGAGTCTCATTTCTATCAGGGCCCTTTCATGGGAAACTGTTTCCATCACATGTTGTGGAAAATCCAAATAAATGCCACCCCCTCCCCCATCACGCCCCTGAAAGGAAAGCAGGGGATTCTGTGAATTCATTAGTTTGTAAGCCATCCAGAATTGAACCTCTGTTAAATTATCTAGGAGTCATCTACGAACTTCTAATATACCCGATAGGAGACCAGAACTTCAAAGGGTTGTAAATCACTTGTGGAAAATGGCCAAGATTAGAAAATTGAAAGAAAAAAAGGAGAAAGAAAACAGAATGTCTTTCAAAGATTAATTTAAAACGCACATTATAAAGGTGCAAGTGTTCTGGAACATTTTGTACTTCAAAGGTCAATAGCTACTAGCCATTTTTGAAGGCCATGAAATCACTTATCAATTCCGCACTCCCCTCACTCCCTCTCTTACTGGCACCAGGAAGTCCACTCAGACACAGACTCCAAGGACAGAGGCGGAGGGGCCCCTGTGGGCTTCCCGGTCTGCAAATCTTTCTGGGAGGAGAAATTCTCATCTTTCTCCAGAGAAATAGCCTCAAGTAACTAGAAAATAATTTTGGGTGCAGCAGGAACAGATGAGCCATTATTTCTACAACCCAAATATATACATTTTTAACGTCGAATGGAGATGGCTTCATTCCACTTTCCGGTTTCAAAAGCAATGGATGGATGATAATGTTCAAAACAAATACACAGACAAGAGCGAGGTCGGGAATGTAACCCCCAAAGAAAGCCACATCTCAACTAGGGTGTTCTACTGTCCTAATACTCGCTGCCCTAGCTCCGTTTTTGGTGCCGACCAGTGGAGTCACGGGCGGGAAGTTGGGTAGGGAGGCTAGGAGGCTTTGGTCTTACAGCCGGAGAAAGAAGGAGACATTTCCTCAAAGCAGAAAAGGCCGAGGCTCGGCCCGCCGAGGAGGGGGGAGGGGAGGGTGAGCAGACCCTCCCCGGTAACCAGAGAAGTGTAAACTCCATCCACTGGGCGGAGATGCCACTTGTGGCCCCTTGGATTGGAGAGGGCTGAGATGAGTGACAGGAGGTGCGCGCAGGGGCACTGCGCACGGGGTGGTGGTGGAGGCGGGTGTCTGCGTGTGGAGGTGGCGGGGTGGGGGGTTGGAAGGGTCTTGCTGCACTGCCCGCCCCCCACCCCCCTCCCACGGGGAGGGAAGGACGAGCTCAGCGATGACGCACGACCCTCACGTGACCGGGAGCTGCAGAGAGACGCAGCCTTCTGTGCAGTCGACACTCGCCTCTGGGTACCAGCTCCCGCTGCCCGGCACACGGCGGGCTGGCCGCGGGCCCGGGGAAAGCGCTGCAGGTAAGGCCCGGCGACAGTGCGCCTCGCTGGGCTTCAGTCGCCCGCTGGCTCCGGGCTTGGGTGCGGGGATGAGAGGGGGCACTGCGGGCTCAGGTTTGAGAAGCCGTCATCTCTGGGTTTCCCGACCGCCCTGTCTCCCTCCCCCCACTATCACACATCTGTATTGGCTAAGCGTTGGACCGTTCCTGCTAGATCGGCGGTTCAAACCTACTCAGAGCTTGACAGGATTCGCAGCTTCGGAAATTCCCTACCGGATCTCAAGGAGTCCGAATCAACTTCATAGCTGTGAGTGTGGTGGGGAGAATGTTTCAAGAGGGAAAGAAAGATGCCCGTCCCTGGCTGTGCTCTGAGCACCGACTACACATGCCGCCGCCCCCCCCCCCTCCACACACACACCTGCCCATATCAATAGAAGGGACGCCACGGTGGCGTTTGCGGAGAAAATGGTGGGCCTTAGTGACTGAACGGAGGGGATGGTGGGGGTGGGTTCTCGGAATGTGACGAGGGATATTTCACAACTAAGTTCCTGAACCCAGACAGGCAATGATCTGTACCTTAGGTGCTGATCCGATGAGCTCTCGGTGCCTGTACGATTCCTTGTCGGTAGCACAACAGTTGGGTGAAACAGCAGTGGTGGCCTGGTAAGAGACGGCAAAGAGAAAACTGCCCAGCATCTGCGGAGGTTAGTGTGAGCGTGGACACTGGGAATTGCTGAGTCCATCTAAGTAATACACGGCAGGGATCTTGGTGTGTGTGTCTCTCCCCCCACCCCCCCTCACCCCCCCACCCCTGGCTGAGATTTGGGATGGGGTCATTTAGAGGGCTGTTCTGAGATTGCATCTACTTAGTTACCCACCATGGCGACAACAGAAAAGCCACAAGTGGGCGGTTTTAACAAGGAGCCATTTCTTTTCACACCGTCTGGGAGGCGCAAAGTCGGACCTCAGAACACCGGCTCCAGGGAAGGAAGGCTTTCTCTGTCTGAAGGCTTTCCACATCCATGAACCCACAATTCTTGGGATTCACATGTGTCGTTCCAACAATTTTACCCTGGATCTAGAAGATTCTCTGTGCCGTACAAATAATGAGCTCTGCTCCTGGCTCTCCTTTCTTGGTGGGAGACAAGTTCCCATTCTTCTGTTCGCTTCCCTTTCTTTATTTCTCTTATATGACAAAAGGGGATAGCGGCCTCTCCTTATCAAAGCTCCTTTCATATTAGATCAGGGATTTAACCTGAGTACTGGTGCCCCATCCTATTTTACACCCCCTTATAATTGGTTTGGTCACATCAGATCACCTCAGGTAGTATCATTACATAACTACCACATCACTGAGATGCAAGGCCCAACCAAGTGACACTTGTTTTTTTTTTGGGGGGGGGAACACAATTCAATCAAGACCCTTACCAAGGATAGGTGTCTATTGATGATCATTAAAGACAACAGACTTTTCTAGGGATGCTGTTATTTGCCCTTTAGGTAATATTGGGGAAAAGCCCAATTATGCCAAATATTACTATTTTTCCATGTCTTGGCAAGATTGAAGGAAGCAGTAATTTTGCAAGAAGCAAAAATATTCCCATATATCTTTTCTCCTTTAGTGCTGGAGACTCCTGGAGATGATGGGCTTATGGGGCCAGAGGGCCAATGCTAAAGAATGGGTTCTCGAAGTTACTATCTTTCCCATCATTTTCTAGTACCTCCCAGCCTCCCCCTCCACAGCAATATATCCCACCTAGTTGATTTTCTTAATGAAGGAAATGGTGGACTTTTGAGGAGCTGCATAAGAATGCTACAGATGATTTTTCAGATTATTTGTCTATGTCTTTTCCCTCATTTTCATACTGTCCCTTTCAATGCTGGGAAAGCCCCAGTTCTGTCTAACAGGGAAATAGATCTCTGGATCCATAAAGGCAGGTAGAGGAACCCATGTCTTAGATGCTGGAATGTCACATGCATACTCAACATCCACAATTTTGTGTTTTTTTTTTCTCTATTTCTAGGTTCTTCCCATAGAACTACAATAGGGTGTTTACCACTGGAAATAAGAGAAGACAAGGGAGGCTGGCATGGAATTATGGAGGTTGGTGTGAAGGTGAGCAGTGGTTGGGGATGACAGTAGAGGGTGGGCATAACAGTTACTGGAGATTCCCAAAGTGCTGCCCCACACCCTGTTGATTTGGGTGGCACGGGATGAGAAAGGATGGGCAGGAGTGTGACTGAGAGGGAGACCACAAGAAAGGGCACATTAGCAAACTGAACTTGGGTCTGGAAAGGCATGGTTTGGGGTCAGGGATAAAGGTGCTTGTTTATTGCCCCAATGACTCAATCGTCATCACTTCGTCTTTATTTACCGGTTCATAGGTCTGCCTATAGTCTGCCATAGGGATTGATACCACTGGAAGAGAAGAAACAAGCGGAAATTGCCTCAGATCAATATAGGCTGGTAAGAGTATGGAGACCGTCTGTGTAGAGTTGTAGGGTGGGTTGATGGAGAAAAAACTGCACCCAGTAGTGAGCAGTACACAGTACGAAGGACCCCAGCCTTTCAATTACCCAGCTACCTTTTACAACCCCCACTCTTACCTCTGTTTTGGTACAAGAAAGAGTGTGACAGCACCTGGGGAAATGGGGTGAGATGAGAAAGAATAGACAGGTAGTTTACTCCTCTCTGTTTCTCCATTCTCTCTGTCTGCCACTAGGTCTCAGGATCTTGTGAATGTATTGATCTTCGTTAAGGTGTTTCATCAGTCAAGAGCAGGAAAGAGGCAGGGGTTGCTTCAGATCATCCCAGGTTGGTGTCCAAATGGGAACTCAGGAGTGAGAACCAAAGTAGGTCCAGTGAAAATTAAGTTCTGGAGTCTTCTCTGGCTTCCACTCAAAACCATCTCTTCCCTCATCCTGCCTAGTGTACATTTGGTATAGGGAAATATATGGAAAAGCATGGGAATTGAGAAAGATGGAGAGGGGGTGAAACAAAAGGGATGGAGAGAGATTTTATGAACCATCTACTTTTTTGATCAAATATATCATTTCCTCTTTTCCCTGCCCCTCTGTGCATTGATATGAAGGAGGCAATAGAATTGGAAGATACATTTCAGTCCCATTTAATTTCTAAACTCCTAGGTCTACCTCCTGTGGTAGCTGTCCTGGCCTTTGAGTAACCGAAGAACTCGTACCAAGATCTACCATCCTCTTTGATCAGCCTGAGTGAGCACTCTCTGTACTTGTTTGTGCCTTCGGCAGGGTTGATTAATGGGCCGCATTCAGGAAGTGGGCTGGGTGACTGCAGGACTCGTGATCTGGGCTGGTACGTGTTACTGCATTTACAGATTAACCAAGGGAAGAACCAAGAGAGGGAGAAAATTGAACAGAAATGTGTCCAGAGTCAAGACAGAGCCTGTGGTTGGGGTACAGAACCAGTCTTTGGCCATGAGTGAAGCCATGCCTGGGGCAGAGATGGAAACTATACCCCAAATCAAGAATGGGGCCGAAACTGAACCCAGAGGTGGGACTAGGGCTGAAGGCACTCTAGCCACTGCTATAGTCAAGCCCAAGGCCAACCCTCAGGCCAACGCAATGATTGGAGCAGAGGTCAAGACAGATGCAAAGCCCCAATCAGAGGCCAAAGCAGATATCAAAACAGAGGCAATGGCTCTGCCTGGGGCCAGGGCCAAGGCCAAGGCAAAAGCCAAAGCCAGGGACGTTTCCAAGAGAGAGGCCATGACTCAAACGGAGGCTGAGGTTGGGAGAATAGTAAAGAAAGAGGCCGTGACCCAAACCAAAGCTAAAACTTGGGCACAGGCTGCCAAAGCAGAGACCAAGAAAGAAGGAACAGACCAGACCAAAACTGAAGCGCATACTTTGGCTGTGAAAGAGGAGACAGAGATTAAAAGAGTAATGGTGACACAGACTGAGGTCTTGGCAGTGACCAAGGAAGTGGCCACAATGGGAGCCATTGCCAAGCCTGGAGTTGTGGCAGAAACGAAGACAATGACCATGGATGGAGCTTCGAGTGTAGCCAAGACTCAGTCAGAGGCTAGGTCTGGCACCATGGTGGATATGAAGGGAAAACCTAATGTCATGTCTTGCGTTATGGACGGAGTGGATACAAGGTCTTGTGCACAGCCTCAGGCTGTGGACAAGATCCAGGTGGAAGACATGCCTGGTGTGAGGATTGAGGCCAAAGGGACTCACAAAACTTTGTCTAAGGCAGAGTCTGGGGCAGACACGAGAGCTTCTTCTCAGCCTCAAAATGTTCCTAAGGCCCAGGCTGAGGGTATATCGGTAGCAAAGGTTGATACTGAGCCTCAATCTCTAACTGGTCATCAGGCCGAGGCCATGCCTGATGCCAAGGTTAAAGGTAAAGACAAATCCAAGGCCATGTCTAAGGGAGGGTCCAGGACAAACCTGAAGGACAGTGCCCAGACGGAGACCTCGCCTGATGCCAAGGTTAAGGCTAGAGGCAATCCCAATGCCATGTCAAAGGCAGGGGATGGGATAGACATGCTGCCTTGTTCCCAGCCTCAATCTGTGGCCAATATTCAGACTGCTGTTTTGCCTGATGGCAGAATGAAAGGTAAGGCGAATACCAATGCCATGTCTAAGGAAGGAGCTGGGACAGACACAAGCGCACAGCCCCAAGCTGTGGCCAAGAACCAGGCTGAGGTCTTAACTAGCACTAAACGTAAATCTAGGGGCAAAGCTGATGCCAAGGCTAAAGCAAAAGTCGAAGCAGACGTGAAATGTGTGCAGCCTCAGCCTGGGCACAAGACTCAAACTGATTTCAAGTCTCCATCTGATTCTAAGGCTGACGGCAAGGGAGATAGTAATGTCAATTCTAGGGCAGGAGCTAAAGCCACCAGTTCCCAAGCCGAACCCCTGCCTGGTGGAAGGATTAAGGCCAGGGGCGTTCACAATGCTGCATCTCTGCTTGAAGCTGAGGCAGATACCAAAGACTTGGCACAGCCTCAGGCTGTAGCCAGTTCCCAGGTCAAAGCCTTGCCTGGTGGCAAGAATAAGGCCAGGGGCAACCCCAATGCTGTGCCTAAGGCGGAAGCTGGAGCAGATGCAAGACTGGACTCTGTCCAGTCTCATACTGTAGGCACTTCCCAGGTCGAAGCCTTGCCTGGTGGCAGGAATAAGGCCAAGGATAACTCCAATGGTGTGTCTAAGGCAGAGACTGGGATAGATACAAAGGACTCTGCGCAGCCGCAGACTGGGGCCAGTGCTCAGGTCAAAGCCTTGCCTGGTGGCAAGAATAAGGTGAAAGGCAATCGCAATGCAGCATCTAAGGCAGAGACTGAAGCACATGCAAAAGACTCTGCCCAGCCTCAGACTGGGGCCAGTTCCCAGGGCGAAGCTTTGCCTGGTGGCAAGAATAAAGCGAAAGGCAACCGCAATGCTGCAGCTAAAGCAGAGACTGGGATAGATACAAAGAACTCTGCGCAGCCCCAGACTGGGGCCAGTGCTCAGGGCGAAGCTTTGTCTGGTGGCAGGAATAAAGCGAAAGGCAATCGCAATGCAGCAGCTAAAGCAGAGACTGAAGCACATGCAAAGAACTCTGCGCAGCCTCAGACTGGGGCCAGTTCCCAGGGCGAAGCTTTGCCTGGTGGCAAGAATAAAGCGAAAGGCAACCGCAATGCTGCAGCTAAAGCAGAGACTGGGATAGATACAAAGAACTCTGCACAGCCCCAGACTGGGGCCAGTGCCCAGGTCGAAGCCTTGTCTGGTGGCAGGAATAATGCCAAGGGCAACCCCAGTACTGTGTCTAAGGCAGAGGCTGGGGCGGATATAAGGGCCTCTAGCCAGTCTCATGCCGGGGCCAATTCCCAGGTCGGAGCCTTGAGTGGTGCTCGGAGTAAGGTCAAGGGAAACTCCAATGTGGTGTCTAAGACAGAGGCCAGGGCAGATACTAGGGACTCTGCTCAGCCTCCTATTATGGCCAATTCCCAGGTGGAAAACTTGACTGGTGCCAGGAATAAGGTCAAAGGTAATTCCAATGCTGTGTCTAAGGCAGAGGCCAGGGCTGATACCGGGAACTCTGCCCAGCCTCATACGGTGGCCAGTTTCCAGGTCGAAGCCTTGACTGGTGCAAGGGACAAGGCTATGCCCATGTCTGTGATTGACCTCCCAGATGATATTGATATGTATGCAAATCCTGAGGATGAGGACACACCGACTTCTGAGAGTCAGCCTGGAGCCAGCATTCAGACCCATCAAAATTCTCAACCTAAAGTCCCCATCCTTTACTGGAATGGGGTGGGTATTGAGGACTGGATGGCTGCCGAGCGGTGGGTCAAATTTAGGTTTCAGGCCAGGGATGGGTACTGGGAGAATAGCATGTCCTGGGCTGGGGATGACAATGAAGTCAGTACTGAGTCCTGGAGTAGAGCGAATGATGAGCCTGCGAGTAATCAGTCCTGGCCTGCACTTTGTGATGAGACCAGCACCAACTCCTGGGCTGGGACTAGGGCTGGAGCTGGAGACCAGACCAGTGAAGGGTCATGGGCACAAGAAGCCGGGAACCAGGCCAGTGGTGGAACCTGGGTGGGGAATCAGACCGGCGAGGGATCCTGGATGGAGAGCAAAGCGAGTGGGAATAAGACAATTGGAGAGTCCTGGACTGGGACTGACATCCAGTCTAGTAGGAGCCAGGCCAGTGGGGGGTCCTGGGAAGGAAACAAGGCCATTAGAGGATCCTGGACTGGAGATGAAAATCAGGGCAGTGGAAGAAGCTGGGATGGAATTAGGATTCAGCCTAATGAAGAATCCTGGACTGCGGCTGAGGATCAGGCTAGTGGAGCAGGATCCTGGGCTGGGGCAGGTGGCCAGGCTGGTGGAGGACCCAGGTTGGGGTCAGATGATCAGCCCAGGGGTGGGGCCTGGGCTGGTCAAGGAAATCAGGCTAAAGGAGGGCCTTGGATTGGGGCAGGTGACCAGGCTGATAGTGGTTTCAAACATGGATTTGAGGATCAGGCCACTAGAACAAGCTACTGGGCTGAGTCTAGACCTAGGAATGAGGACAGTGGCAGATCTAGGCTGGGGCAGGAAGACCAGGTCAGTGGAAGTCCCTGGGCTAGGGCAGAGGACAAGACCAGTGAAAGGTCTTTTTCTGAAGTTGGAGACCAGGCTAGTGAAGGATCTAGTTTGGTGTCTGAGGACCAGTCCAATGGATGGTTCTGTGCTTATACTGAGAGTCAGGCTAGTAGTGGAGGATCCTGGGCTGCATGTGGTGGCCAGGCTACAGGAGGACTTGGCCCAGGACCAGAGAGCAAGTCCAGTGGTTGTTCCCGAGATGAGGCTGGGGTTAAGCCTGGGGATTCTTCCAAAACTGGGTTTGAGGATCAGGTCACTGGAGGAGGGACCTGGACTGTGTCTAGGACTGGGAGTGAGGCCAGTGGAGGGTCTAGGTTGGGGCCCAAGGTCCAATCCATTAAAGAGCCTTGGACTAGGGCTGAGGACCAGACCAGTGGAAAGTACTTGTCTAAGACTGGAGCCAAGTCTACTGGAGGGCCCTGGGTATATCCTAGGGACCAAGATGGTGATGAGTCAAGACCAAGGCCCTCAGACCTGTCTAGTGGTGCATCCTGGACTGGCACAGCAGGTCAGGACAACGGATCCTGGCCTGTGACTGGGAACCAGGCTGATGACTGCTCTGAACTTGGACTTGAGGATCAGGCCAGTGGAGGTGGCCCTTGGGCTGGGGCTAAAGGTGGAGATGAAGCCATTAAAAGGTCTAGACTTGGGCTTGATGACCAGGCCAGTGGAGGGTCTCTGTTCAGGGCTGAGATGGAGGCCAACAAAACATCTTGGTTTGGAGCTGAAAATGACAGTAGTATAGCGTCTTGGTTCTGGGAAGTGGAAGAGTCTGTGTCCAGGTCTGGAGATGAGAATGAAGCCAAAATGAAATGCAGATCAAGGTCTGGAGAAGAGACCGTTCTTAGCTCAACGTTTGGGGCTGAGGCCAAGGACAGAAGTAGGTCCTGGATACAATCTGATGAGGCGTCCTATATGGGTTCCTGTGAGGGGGCTGAAGCTGGGGCTGAGGCCAGGAGAGGGTCTTGGTTCTGGGATATAGAGGCAACTGCTGACGGTTCTAATCTAGGGGCTGAGGGGAAACTTGGCCGAGGGCGCAGGACTTTGGCTGGGGGCGTGGATGGGCATGAAGTTAGTGTAAGATCCAGTCCTGATATTGAGGAGATGAGTTTAAGGTCTTTATTCTGGGCTGAGAATGAGGACCGTGCAGAGGTCAGATCCAAGACTGGGCGAGATGTTCAATTTGAATGTGGGACCAGGGGTACGTCCAGAGTCAAGGGTACGGTTGAGGCTGCTGGTGAAGTTGTTGCAAATGCTGATACTGAGAGAAGCAGCCGGGGTAAATCTAGGCCTCAGGCTCAAGCTGAAACATCAGCTGCATCAAGAGATGTATGTTCATCCATGGTCCCTGGGGCAGGAATGGAGTCATGGGCTGGAGCCATGATCTGGACAGAAATGAAGTTTCCATACAAAAATAAGTCTGACTTCCCACCTGAAGATGAGCTCAGAAAGCAGATCAGGGCCGGGGAGAAGGTTCGGCCATGGGCCTGCCGCTGTAAACGTGAAGCTAGCATGGATCCTGAAGAGCTAGAAAAACTAATTTGCATGATTGAGATGACGGAGGATCCTTCCATTCATGAAATAGTCAACAATGCTCTTACTTCTGCTTCCGATTATCCTTTCTCCCAAGAAGTTGTGCGCAATGTAGGCGGCGTTTCAATCATCAAAAGCTTGCTCAATAATCCCTACCCCAGTGTTAGGCAGAGGGCTTTAAATGCATTAAATAATATCTCAGTGGTTGCTGAAAACCACAGGAAGGTTAAGATGTATGTCCACCAAATCTGTGAAGACACCGTCACCAATCCTGTGAATTCAAATGTGCAGCTATCTGGATTGAGATTGATTAAGCGCCTGACAGTTACTAGTGAATATCAGCATATGGTTACAAATTATATTTCAGAATTTCTTCGCTTGTTAACTGTGGGAAGTGGGGAAACAAGAGACCATATTTTAGAAATGCTTTTGAATTTCTCTAAAAATCCTTCTATGACAAAAGACTTGCTTATTGCCAATGCACCGACATCACTGATTATTAACATCTTTAACAAGAAAGAGAAAAAAGTGAATATTCTCAGAGCGCTTTCACTATTCGAGAATATAAATTACCATTTTAAAAAAGGGGCAAACGTATTTACCCAAGAGAAGTTTGGGAAAAATTCTCTTTACTTCCTATTTCAACGACCTAAAGCATATGCCAAGAAACTTCGAGTCTTAGCTGCAGAATACAAGGACCCCGAGGTGAAAGAAAAAGTTGAGCTATTAATACGCAAACTGTGATTGGTTGTAGGATTCCAAATAAAATGGAATGATTTTCTGGTTGTGCAGCCTGGAAGTAAGGCACACTTTATATGACATGATAACTTTGAAACTGGCATTACCCACTGTGGTCTATAGCTTGACTATTTCCTGGTTAAAAAAATGAATTCAAACTTGTAATGGAAATGTGTTGATTTTTCTCTTGCCTGGAGTGGGATATTTTTAGTATGCTTCATGAGCAGATACTGAACTGAGTCTACATGAAATAATCTTTGGTCCTTTGTGTGGACTTATGTTTCTACATCTGAGACTTTATTTTTATGTTATCAATAAAGCTGTGTGTTTTAAGCAGAAATAAAGTTTGTCCTCGTCTTTGAGTTTATCACCTATTCACGAATGGAAGTTTCATGGAAACAAACAGATGCCCACAAATGCTTTTGTGGCTACTTAGAGAGGACAGAGGGTGCTGTGGGCAAGGGTTGGTTAAGTCTGGTGGGCTCGAAGGCTGAAGTAAACAAGGGTCCACAGGGTATTTCAGGGGGGAGGAGTGGTGAGAAGAAATGGGTGGAGGTGGGACTCCTGCTCCAGAGAGAAGAAGACTGGTCCGCCTGGAGTGGAAAGCATGGGGAAAAGGGAATAACAGGAGATGGAGTTTGACAGGAAATTGAGCCCTATTCCAGGAAGATCTGGATGCCTAAGCTGCTGATGAATGCTAGTCCATCTCTCCCTGGGAGCCACCCAAGTCTTGGGACCAGAGGAGTGGTTGTCCGAGAGGAAGATGAATGTGGCTGGTGTGTGCGATGCATGGGTCGTAGTGAGGTGAGCAGAGGGGTGAGGACTGGAGAAGGGAAAACCATCAGAAACATGCCACTATGGTCCAGGCATGAGATGGTGAAAGGGAGAGGTTACACTGGTGGCCGTGGGAATGGCAAGGAGAGGTGGACACTTCCAAAGAGGAAACATTGAAACCTGTTCTGAGACTTACAGAAAGGGACAATTTCATGTTCCAGGGGTATTTGATCAGACAACGTCCTCTTTCTTGGCCAATTGTGGTGGGTGATGTAGCTGCATAAGCTGATGACTGTTTTGAAACCATAAGAAAATGCAGTGATACAAAGCATGGATTCCAGTGCTTTGATGCAATCGATCAGGCTGGCTGGACGGGGTCATTGAGAGGGAAGCTGGAATTCATAAATGAGAAGATCTGCCTCCCTCCTGCCCCATAGTGTTGTGGGGATGTGGCGGGAGGGGCGCTTGCAAACTGTGCTCCTTGGTGGAAGCGTGCGTTGGCACATGGTCCATTGGTCTCAAGTTGTCAAGATGTGCATACTCCTTGACCCCGGGATTCTCTTATAGAAACGCAGCCTTTACCAGTTGTTGGGGCCCATCAAGTTGGTTCCAACTCATAGCAACCATATGTACAACAAAAGGAAACATCACCAGGTCCTGTGCCAGCCTGAAAATGATGTTTGAGCCTATTGTTGTAGCCACTGTGTCTATCCACCTTGTTAAGGCTCTTCTTTTATGCTGCCCCACCACCTTCCCGGGCACAGTGCCTTTCTCTGGGGGCTGATCTCTCCTGACAACATGTCCAATGTAAGTGAGATGAAGTCTAATGTATCTAAGGATCATCTGGTTCAACTTCTTAGCAAACATCTGTTTGTTGGTCTGGCAAATACTTCCAACTTCCCAGCAACACTGAACCCCCGCCCCACCCCCCCAACCAGAGTACAACAAACTGACAGTGGCTGTACTTGTAAGTCTGACTTAGAATGCTCCTGGCAGGCAAGGGTGGTGGGATTTCCTCTCATGTGCTTTGGACATGTTATCAAGAGGGAACACTCTCTGGAAAAGGACATCATGTCATACTCGATAGGGGACCAGGTTTCACACAGCCACTGCAACAGTGAGCTCTAGCACGAACTGAGGATGGCACAGAACCGAGCAGAATCTCACTCTGTTGTCCGTCCAATCCTTTCTTTTGGTTTTCTTATAACACAATTCACAAAGACCATATTCTATACCTTGATTTAGTGACTCGTAATGGGGGTCTTAAAAGCACAGGAGCAGTCCTCACAGGGCAACTATTGATGCCTCCCTATCGCGAGGAAAGGGTGATGGAAGCCATGAGTCCAATGGACTAGTAGACCATGCACACCCCAGGCTTTACAACCTGAGATCTGATCACTAGATGGTTCCCAGCTACCAAGTGCTCTGAAAAGGATCCCTGTAAAACAGTGCTTCTCAACCTTCCTAAATGCCGAGACCTTTTAATACAGTTTCTTATGTGGTGACCCCCCCCCAGCCATAAAATGATTTTTGTTACTACTTCATAACTGTAAATTTGCTACTGTATGGATTGCCATGTAAATATCTGATATGCAGGATGAGTTAGGCGGCCCCTGTGAAAGGGTCATTTGACACCCTAAGGGGTCTTGACTCAGAGGTTGAGAACCGCTTCTTGAAGGGGTTCTGGATAAAGCCGGAGAAAAATGTGAAACAGCACTTAAAATTTTTAAGAGACCAGGCTTATTGGTAGAATAGGGACTGTGGGACCCTTGACACTCTGTCGCTTCCCCAGTAGAATAATCAACATTGAAGATCAAAAGGGCAGCATTTACTCAAGGACACAGTTCACAGGAATAGGAAAGAAGGAAAACAGAAGGCCGAAGCACAGGGAGGAAATGGGGCTGGTCAGGATCTACTGATGAGCCGCATCACAAAGTGTATGGACTGCTGAAGGAAAACAATGTTCTCCCTAAAATGTCACAATAAGAGCTAAAAATAAAAGCTAAAGAATGGTGTGATAGGCATATTAATGGTTTCTACAGGTTTTTGTTTTGTTATACTGACTTAACAGCACCTACTGACAGAACAATGATGTCCTAACCCGGGAAGTTGTGAATATATTAACTTGTACAACAGAAGAACTTTGTATTGCTTAAGGTAAGGATTTTGAGATGAGATGATTATCTTCACTTTTTTGGGGGGTGAGGGGGGAATCACTGCCTCTGGTGGTCGTGGGCGCTACCCAGTTCTGCTCTTGAGAGCTGCCGCTGGATTTGAACCGCCAAGCCTGCGGGCCGCAGCCCTGCACTCAACCACCTACGCCACTGGGGCTCAGCCCCACATTTTTTTAAAGTGCGAATAAACAACCGCCAAATCTTGATATCGGTAAAAGCTTGTGTATACAGTGAAATATTGTACATCCATTAAAATGATAGTTACCTACATTTATTTACATGAGTAAGTCTCCCTATAGGAGAAGGGAAAAATAGGCTGAAAGGTGCATACCCTATATATTTTTTCATGGTAAAATACATGTTTAAAATGTTTTCTAATAATTTCTTATGGGTGTTGTGTGAGACGAATGGTTGATGTGATTCGATTAGATTTAAAAAATACTTATCTGTAGCTTTTGATTTTTATATAATAAATATGGATTGATTGTACAAAAAATGAGAAAGTTAGATTTAAGTTCAGCAGGCCCGTATTGAAGGAGTTCAAGGTAAAAGTATAAATGGGAGCTCATGTAGGCATATTTTTGTTTAATTGTTTGGAAGGTATTAATTTAAAATTTCAATAAATATTATTTAAATGAAGATCAAAATGTAAGGATAAAGGTCAGAGCATTTCAATGTTCTTGACTGGGATAGAAATGAAATGAAGGCGGAGCCCCGGTGGCGTAGTGGTTGTGCACGGGACTGCGGCCCACTGGGATGGAGGTTCAATTCCAGCTCACAGGAGCAAGGGCTGAGCCTCCTACTCTCACCATCAGGGCAGTGATGCCTAAATAAAAAAAAAAATTAAAAAAAAAAATTGAAATGAAATGAAACCGTTCTCAATTCCAGTATTCAGTGGCTACCAACTGGTCCATGTAAAATAAACTGGTCCCACACTTGTGGTCTATTCTTTGATATCCTGGTCTTTCTTCATGAATAACGAGTTTATTCTTTCAGTTGCCGGGAGTGCCATGAGCAGACGCAGACGGCCTTCAGCTGTGAGCTTCCTTTAGGAATGGCCTCTGCTGCAGAAAACCACCTTCCCCAAGGTCACGCCCCCTTCTGGGGCCACTTCACAGTCAATGACTTTTTGCCACAAATTAGGACTACTTGACTCCCCCCTTTGTCAAACCCTGTTTCTTTCCTGTTTTTTTTTTCGCTGAGTGGTGATCCCAGGAGTATTCTATAATATAAATCTTTCCAGCGGAATTGTTTCTGAGTCTGCTTCCTGATTACAAAGTGGTCCAGAAAGCGTGAAAAGCCACTGCTGTGAAGGCCATGTTGATGCATAGCCACCCTCTAGGACGCAATAGAACTGCCCCTGTGGGGTGCTGAAGTGGTAACTCTGTGTGGGAGCCCAAAGCCTCTTGACCTTTCTCCCTGAGAGCAAATGAGTCTGAATGACACACCTTGCAGTTAGCAAGCAGCACAATGCTTCACCACAGGGCTGCTGTGAAGAGAACATTTGCAGAGGGACCACCCACTGCCTCGCTGCGAATGAGGGCTCTCTCCCTGGTTGTCGATGGTGTAGGTAGGCCCTGGATGTCAATTGGCAGAGCAATTGGTGGCGAGCTAGGATGGCATACTGGTGGAAGGGTAGGCTATGACTGGTGCCATGCATCAGGCCTTTGAGAAATATGTGAGAAAGGATCAAGGTGAGGAAAACCAAGGCATTTAATGTCATTCCTAGGCTTGATCAAACTATTCAAAATAATGAAAAACAGGGTTCAAGTAAATGACATTTAAAAGTGAAGCTAAGGAACTTCATTTGTAGCGATTCAAAAGCCTCTTGCATTTTTCCAGCTAGAGGGGAGAGAAAGCTGAGGTGATGACTTAGGACTTCATTGGAAACAAGCATCAGAGGCAGTTAAAATCCCAACCGGGTCAAGTTTGCTCTGCCAAACTGAGGATCTTCGTTAGGGACACTGGATCCCTGACATGAGATGGGAACATCTGGAGTGGTTTTTCTGAACCCTTTGATCATTCAGGAGTCTCTCACCAGGATTAAGTTCCAGAATAGCCTACTTGGGAATGTGCTGAGCCTAATAAGGAAGGAAATGGAATAAATCAACAAGGAACTGCAGGACGTAGCCAGCATGGACTGGCACGTGCTGAAGGAGTAAGCATGAGACTGGAATCTGAGAGGCCTGATCAAGGGAGACCGGAATGGAACGTGGAATAAGGGAGAATAAATTGATTGGAATGAGCTCTCTCACAATACAAGATTGGATAGCCTAGCAAAGACCCCGGGAAATGATGTGAATTAGCTTCTAGTGTGGAAAATCCAAATGTGTGTGTGGCCTGCATTAAGTGTTATGTAAATGCCACCGTGGCAATCGAAGTTGGTGAGGAAGGGATAAAAGGCTCAGAAAAGGGGGAGTGATTGAATATATATGTAAGAGCAGCAAACCGTCCAGAAGACTGTATTCTGGAGGAGGGCCCAAAGGATCCACCATTGACGGAAACCGTGAGGAATGCATGGATGAGTGGGCACCAGCCTGAGTAAGAAAGTCACCTCTGAAAGCAAGGAGGAATCACAGGAGAAGAGGTGTGACAAGGTGACGGCATTAGGATCGCTGATAGAAATGATCATTTCCCTTAAACTATAAGTATCGGCAGTCAGGTAGATGCAAACACAAATCCCCGGGATTTTTCCACAATCTCATGCCTGCTTCTGAGAGCAGAAGGAAATCCAAAGAGGATTTTTGGTTTTAGGCAAAAAGATCAAAGTTTTTTTTTAAAAAAAAGAAGAAAGGTGAAAAGAGACACTAGTACTAAGTGTTTGTTGTATAGTGAATCATTACAGAACCAGCCCCCATCCAAGGCAGAGATAGTTGTGTCTCCAAGCTCTTTCCATGGAAACTACACTTAGCATCTTAACACTAGGAAGCCAGCCATTGCATTGAATTGTGTCTGCCAGATTTGCATGTTCGTGTTACATTAGGGTTTCTGTGTTATTGCATATGATTTGGTAGGTTATTTATTTATTTTTTTATTTTTTTGGAATCTGAGAACCCACAAAATTTTTTTCCTTAAAAATTAATGGTAACTGCTTCTTCATTTTATACCATTTTGGCCAGAAAAGAGTGATCTTGTTGCTTTTTGAAATACTGGAGGTATAGATGCCGCATTGTAACAACATGCAAGCTACTGAATATAATAAACATGGCCTTAAACAATAACAACAAGAACCGTTGCCATAGAGACAAAGTGAACTCATAACGACCTATAGGACAGAATAGAACTCCGTCATCTGTCTTTTATCTTTACAGTGGAAAACTGCCACATCATTCTCTTATGAATCAACTAACTGGTGTGCTCAAGCTGCCTTTTGTTTGTTTAGTTATTTATGTATGTAATTGTTTTCAAACTGCCTTTTGGTTAGTAGCTGACCACTGATTTACTGTGACACTACGGCTCCTTGGCAGATAACACAGACTTTGCTATTGATATCTATTTCAAAATCTATTTGTTTGGAAAATCTCTCTTCCATCCTGATTAGAATAGATGATTATAAAAAGTTGAAAATACCATAGTATTCATTTAACTTTCCCATAAGTCTCTAATTCTCTTGCCCTCTGTCATTACACAATCTGAAGAGATCTGGTCCACCTGAACTTTCTGCAGAATATCATACTAGTCCATTATGTCAATAGCGTCTTGCTAATTGGATCAAAGTTAGTTATAAGTGACTTAATGCACTGGAGACCTTAACAAGACACATGCACTTCAGAGAAGGGGAGATAAACACTACAAAGATAGATGGACCAGTCATATGAAGTGTGATTTCTATGGATGCAATGGTCTGGGGCTCACCAGGACAGTTTTTCCACAGTACAGGATACATTCTTGGAATTTTCACCTTCCCCATTGTGTCAGGCAGGGTTCTCTTAGAGAAATAAAATTCAGGACACTAGTAATTATTTTTATATATTTATATAT
>PVJH01001603.1:113713-201194 GCA_004026705.1 Nesogale talazaci | reverse complement strand
CATATCATTGTGAATGAGGGAGAGTGGAGACCCAAAGCCTATCTGTAGGCAACTGGCCATCCCCTTACATAAGGATCTCTGGGAGGAGACAACAAGTCAGGGTGCAGTGTAGCTACAATTAAACATACAACTTTCCTCTAGTTCTTTAATGCTTCCTCCATCCCCCAGCTCCCATCATGATCCCAAGTCTACCTTACAAATCTGGCTATCCCAGAGGATGTATACTGGTACAGATAGGAACTGGAAACACAGAGAATCCAGGACAGATGATCCCTTCAGGACCAGTGCTGAGAATTGCAATACTAGGAAGGTGGAGGAAATATAGGGTAGAAAGGGGGAACCAATTACAAGGATCTACATATAACCTCTTCCCTGGGGAGTGAACAACAGAAAAGTGGGTGAAGGAAGATGTTGAACTGTGTAAGAGATGAGAAAATAATAATTTATAAATTATCAAGGGTTCATAAGGGAGGGGACAGAGAGGAAGGTGAAAAACTGAGGAGCTGATACCAAGAGCTCAAGTTGAAAGCAAATGTTTTGAGAATGGTGATGGAAACAAATGTAGCAATGTACTTGACACAGTGGATGGATTGTGATAAGAGTTGTATGAGTCTCCAATAAACTGATTTTAAAAATCAATATGTGCTGACACCTTTCACCCATAGCAATAGCACAATTCAAGAAAGGCCAGGACGACAAATGTAGAGGATAATGTGGAAAGGCTAGCACTCTTGTCAACTTCTGGTGCACTTGGGAATATATACAAACATTGCAGAAAATAATACGGTTCTACCTAAAAAAACAGAGACTAGAATTAATACACAACCCACCAATATCTCTGCTGACATATACCCCCAAAGTAAGATATAGAATGCAAAAAGATATGCTCTCTCTCTTGTTCATTGAAAAATGGTTCATAATAGCAAGAGGGTAGAAACAGCCAAATAAGCATCATTTGAAGAACTGATCATGAAACTATAATACATGAAAGCAAAGGAATACTATGTATCCCTAAAAGAACAGAAATAAAAGCATGAAACACCTCAGGCTATGGATGCATCTGGAAACCATTATGCTGAATGATGTTAGTCAATCTGAGAGAAAAATATTGCCTGAATACACTACCATAAGGAAAAACACAAGGTGAATGTTTTTTTTTGCTATCAAGTCATGTAATCAGTGTTCTCAAAAAAAAAAAGGGTGGAGGCCTGCCTTGTACCCATATTCCACACCCTTTATATAAATATCTTTAAAAGCATTTTGACAAAAGAGACTTCAACTTCCTCAGGTCAGTTTCTCAAGATGTAGAGAATGGAGAAGATTGTACAATTGCTGAAGATTGTACAATATATTTAAACTATATATTTATACAACGTTTTACAAAGTCTCCCCTCATCAGCAGACACTCCTATGAGAGTGATGAAGAAAGCTCTTTAGAAATTCATGTCAAGAGGGGAAGAAGGAAGTGTACATATGTAAGTCCCAGAAAAGGCAATTCCCCTTATGTTGGTGAGCAAACCAGGTAGAACAACTTCTTATCTCCTATGAGGAAAAATATTTAACAGCATTTAGAACCTAAGGGGAGAATATGCCATGTACTATGTTCCTAGTTGGTCACTTTTAACCTGGTTTCTTTACAACCCTTGATACTATAGAATTCGGGGGCATTACACTCTATCACTTTGAAACACACAACATGCTTCATAGACTGCACCGGAAGGATTCAATGTTAGAAAAACCACTAAGCATGCTGGGTTATACTTCAATATCACCTGTGTTATTTTTAAAAATTGACATACTCCTTTGACTTAAGACTTAAACACCTTATTGTGAAAAGAAGCAAGGTTATAATTGGTCATTGTTGGTTTAGTTTTCTTGCTTTCTTGCTGGATATCCTTAAAGGAATGACCATCCTAGACTACTATACATTTACTACTTGAATACATTTCCTGCTTTTTGATGACATGTGTTAGACTACTAGGCAGATGGTTCTGCCTTGTGAATATTTTTTCTTATCATTCACCACATAGCCGATGTAAGTAGTGTCCAGTCACTCATTTAACCTGTACAAGTCAATAACCCATGTATTGCAATTCTAAAAGGCCAGGATATATATGTAGAAGTTCCTTTTCTCAACAGTATTTTAAATTCGATACATGGGCTAAACTAATGATACTACCAATAGAAGTGTGTTAAACTCCATAGTGATGAGTTATAATATTCTCTATCATAAAATTATAATGATATCTCCAAAGTGAACTGGAAATATATTTAAACTAAAGATATGAATAGAATTTTGACCCACACTTAATCTAGCTTCAAAGTAAATAAAATTTGTGCTTCTGATACAGCCCTAATCAATACTCTGTTGTTAAGATATCACTGAACTATGGATTATATTTCAAAATGTGGTGAAGAAACCAGATGATGTCCAGCTCTCAGAAAACAAAGCATCTGGGGTCTGAAATGCTTGGCTTAAGAAATGTAGTCACTGACTGCATTGATGAAACACAACTACTGGTGGAAGACAGGGATTATAAATAAAAAAAATACAACCCAAAGGAGGGAATAGTATGAGGACTTAAATTTTGAACACTCAGTTTGGAGAAGGGTACAAATGTCAGAGAGCCAAAATAGATTTGCAGGGGCCCCCCATATGTTAATCCATCAGTGAACCCCCTCTGACCATAATTCAGGGACATGAATAGTCTGGAATAGAGAACATTTAGAAGGTGATTGTGACAGTTTCAAATTAACACACAACTCCCTTATCACAAAACTCCCTTCTGACTCATTCTAAATTTGTTTTACTTTATAATATTCTTGACTTTCTTTCAGTTGAGGTTCTTTTCTGCTTTATTTCATTGCTGTTAGGCTTGTTTGTTTCCTCTTTGTATTTTTTATGATTTTCTGAATATTAATTCAGGATACACAAATCTATAGACACAGTAACTGGATTAGTAATTATCTGGGGACTGTCAGGGAGATTATGGTGGAAACGGGGAGCTAACAAGAATGAGTATACATAGAAAGTCTGACATCCATTGTAGTGATGATTGCACAGCTCATATTAACATGACTGGGTAATTAAATTTTATATTTGAATTATATACCAACAAAATTATTTTTAAAGAAGGAAGATAAAGAATAACATGCACAAAGAAAGCAAGAGGTATTTAAAAGACAATATGCCAGAGAAGTCTTCTCAAGTACTTTGGACATGTTATCAGACGAGGCCAGTACTGATTAAAAAGACACCATGCTTGGGAAGGTGAAACAGTCAAAAAGAAGGCAATTCCAGAAGAAAAATTAACAGAATGACTGGCATGCCAACAAACAACAATCGTGAGGATAGTACCAGATCAAGCAGAATTTCATGCTGCTGTGCATAATGGCACTATGAGATGGTACTGAGTGGATAACACCCAACATCAAACATAATAATAGTAAAATTCTGTCAATATACTTGCAGGGTTTGTCAATTTTATTCATGATTTTGGAAAAGTAACCATTTTTGATAATTCATTTGCATTATTTTGTGCTTTTATATTCCCTGATAAATACTATTGGCAATATTTTATCTATATCAGAAATTCAGTGTACCATACAATCTAAAGCAGTATATCCACATTGAAGGATTGCAAGCTTCAGTAAAGAGTATTACTGAGTAAAAGTGTATAGACAGCAAAAATTCTCAGAACAGGCCTGATAGATAATGTCGTAGTAAACTGAGTAAAGATTGATGTTATCTAGAATTCTATCTTGCTTCAATTAGCTATCATTGCTCTTTGAGGCAATAATCAAATGATAAAATAATGCATTGTGTTTGACATATTTGGTGTACCAGACCCTTTTAGAGTTTTGAAAAGTAATGATGTCACTATGAAGGCTAAGATGCACTAAGTCATGATATTTTCAATCATCTCATAATGATGAGAAAATTAGACATCTCTTAAGGAAGAGGCAATGCATTTGAATTGTGGAGCTGGAAAAGAATGTTGAAACTACCACAGAATGCCAAAACAGCAACCAAATCTTTCTTGGAAGAAGTACAACCAGAATTCTCCTTAGAGGATGAATGACAAGACTTCATCTCATGTACCTTTGGGCATATATCAGAAGAGATTAGCCCCTGGGTAAGTACATCATGCTTGGTAAAATAGAGGATCAGTGAAAGTTAGGATTTTCACTATGAAGTTTAATACACTTCAACAAAATAGATTGACAAACTGGTTGTAACAATAGGTTCAACTATGAAAATAATTGTGAGGATGGGGTAGCACTGGAAATTGTTTTGATCTATTGTAAATACAGATGCTATGAGTTGTAATTGCATCAACAGCATCTAACAATAATGTACCCGCACACTGTCTTCTCTATATACAGTATGTGGACATTGAAAATTTGAGCCATAACAATTGAATTGGTGCTGGAATCTTGCTTCGATTCATGAGCACATCATAGGCATTATATAATTCCTTAATCTGTTGCATTAAATCCTCTAACATAAAGACATGATTGTTGTGAACTTCATTTTTCATTTATTTCACATGTCCTATGGCTGCATCAAGTCTTCTTTATTCAGCATCCACCTCTCACAAGCATGTGTGGCAATTAAAAGCACAATGGCTAGGACAGGTTGAATGGCAATGACAGAAAAGATGCATTTCGATTGCCTTGGAGAAGAATCTTGAAGTACCCTGGACTGCTAAAAGGACAAACTTATTTGTTTTAGAAGAATTAGAACCAGGATGCTTCTTAAAGTCAAGGGAGGCAAGACTTCACTTGTTACACACTTTGGACGTGTTGTCAGGAGAGAACATGTTTGGTAAAGTGGAGAAGAAGCACAGAAGAATAAGGACTGATACAGTGGAGGCACCAATGGGTTTAAGCTTAAGATCAATTTTGAGGATAGTGTAAGACAAGGCAGTCTTCCGTTTTGTTGTACCTAATGTTTCTACAAGGTGGAAACAGACTTGAAGTTACTTAACATGGATGCATACAAAGTATGTGTGCCTATGTGGTGTAATCTGGCATCTCAAAGAATTATTCATTTTGACTGTTGTTGTTGTTAAGTATCATGGAGCTCCTTTTGACTCACAGAACTCCCTCTGCTAGAACAGATGGTCCTATTGGGTTTTGTATACTGTGGTCTTCATGGAGGCATTTTGCCTGGTTTGGCCCCACACAATCTGTTACTAGGTTCAAGTTCCAACTTTCACATGAATTCCCCAGTATTTAACCCTCTTCCACCAGTGGACATTTTTAATATTTAATCTTATTCAAATTTCAATGCAGTCAAATATAATAATGCACATATTCAACTTCCATTTTTAGTTTGTTTTAAACTCTACGATGAACATAACTATGAAGTTTTCATTGTCTACATTCAGCACATCAGCTTTTTTGCTGCAATATTTGTATGATAAATCATTCATCTGTTCATCTAATCATTTATTAAAAAATATTTATTGCAACTCAGTAGCTTATGCATACATATACACACATATGCATGCACTCACACATACCTACACATGTACTTATATACTTGAGGTAAAGAGCAGTAATGATCTGGAGCCCAAAATTGCCAAGTCTAATGGAACTTATCCAGTGAAGTCACAGCCCATGCCATAGAGCCAGGTCAGAGGGGTTTTATACAGAGTTTGAGTCTGGAACCCATAGCTTGATCTGTCTCCCTTGGAGAGGCTACCGGGTTTGATCCTCTAATCTCTGATTAGCAGTCCTAGAATTACCTGACAGTGTCCCCAGGACTCCTTCATGAGGCTTAAACTCAGTGATAAAAATTATCCTTCCTTTCACAGATTTTATATCACCCTGGCCTATGCTTTTAGATCTTTTCCATCTCTCGATTTCTCACCCTGCTTAACCATGAACCTCTGAGTGCTATACACGAAGCTAATTTTAGCCATTATTCTCTGCAATGTGTGGGAGGGCCAGGCAAATAGCCAAACAAGATCAGCGTCTAAATGGAAATACAATTTTGATTCTCAAGGACTCAATGCCATCTAACAAAAGCACCAACAAGGGGGAGCTCAATTCCATCTATTGACATGTTCATTCAGTCCTCATTACCACCTCAATTGCCTTATATATCAAAGTACGTGATACTATTGGCAAACTTTAGAGTCTGTTCCTATGGATCTATATGCATATGTCTGTGTATATATATGCATAGACATATATTTTGTGAATATACCTATATAATAATTTAATGTGTTTTAATAAACCATTTTATTGGGGGCTCATTACAACTCTTATCATGATCAATTATATGCATACCACATTTGCAGATTTGTTGCCATAATCATTTACCAAACATCCTCCTTCTACTTAGGGCCCCATAGTGTTTTATATATAAATACATTTCCAAATTTAGCACCTAAAATGTGTCTTCTAAATAATTGCTATTATTATTTTTTAAATGTTCATGTATATTTAGACTGCAGAAACAGTACAAAATGAATTAAAAATTTCAAGACCTAAGTTTTAACTCTTTCCATCCTCTTTCTTTTAATCTTTCCCCGTGTGTTTAGTCACTAATCTTCACTTCCAAAAGCACTATGCACTAAGCTGATCTAGTGCATCTAGGGCTTCCTTTTTCTAACCACTCTAAACCACTGGTTACAGGTTGCATTGCTTTTTCTTATTCAAGGAAAAATAATAAATGAATAAATAAATATAGCAACATAAATATTTTGGTCTCTATTAATTTAACATATATTTAATTGAAAAGCATCATATTACACATAATTCTCTTTTTGGTTGGACAATTGGCACATCTTATCTCTACATCATAATATGGAATCCTTTGTTCCTTTTAGTTTTTTTCTTTTTTATTAAATACTTTTATTGGGGCCTCTTACATCTCTTATCACAACCCATAGATTCCTTCAGTGTGTCAACCACATTTGCACCTATGCCACCATCCACATTTTCAAAGCATTCTTTCCCCATTTGAGTCCTTGATATCAGTTCCCCATTTCTTAATCTCCCCCCACATCCACCCTCACAAACTCATGATAAGTTATAGGTTTCTATTTTCATGTCTTTCGTCATCCTCATTGTTTATTTTTATGGCATCAATTTCCTTATCCTACCCCCTACTACAAAGACCTGATTTATTTTTAATTACAGATATTATTAATAAAGGACCAAACTAATTAATTTGTAGAACACTGAAATCAGTAACTTATTTTTTATTCCAGATAATCTGGGTCTTTTACTCTGAGAAACTTCACAATATCTCTAGCCTGTTCTACAATCCACCCTGTTCTTTCTGCAGGGCAAGAAAATACTCGTGTGGGTCATATGTACTTCCTGACTTTGTGATGGTTTAGGTTGACTTCATAAGTGAAAAAAATCAAAAAGAAGAAGCAGAAGCTGTAAATCTGGCAGAACTAATCCTTCCTGGGCTTGATCCAGCACTAATCCTTGAAGAATCCACTCTCAGTTATGTGTGACAATAAATGATGCTCTGTGGATGGCAGACGCATTGCAATCAGGTTGTAATCACAGCCCTCATCCCTTCAAAAGGAGAATTTTGCATCACTTCTCTTTTTTCTCCTCAGAGCTGACAAGGAAGTTCAAAATAAAAGTGAAAAAGTTAAGCACAAACAAGCAAAAGCGTTACGGACAAGATGAGAGAAAGGACTGGGATAAGGCACTAAGTGAATGATTTATTCTTACCAATGGAATTTGACAGTCATATAAAGAAACCCCAGGGATGGGGTCATTTCCCTGTGATTTATCACCACTCATTACTGTTAAACATGAGCGCTCAATATGAACATAAAGGAAAGCAATAAGTGCACATCCAAGAGTGCAGCTTTTCTCTAAGGACATCTTGGCAGCTGCAGAGATGACTGGGGGTTTGGGGGGTGGTGTCAAAAAAAAAGAATGGCATGCTATCAACATAAAAAACTACCATGTCACTGTAAATTCCTAGATAAAATGTATCATTGGGTTTGAGGGGAATTTCTGATAAGGGATTTTTTTTGGAAGAGATTGCTTTTGGCTTCCCTGGGCTGATGACAGCCGCTTCTGAGAGTCGGTCTAGCTCCCGTCTCTCTGATCTCCATCATCACCACTGTGGAGCTGGCAAAAATAGGGAGTCCCATTGGCAATTTTCTGATAGTCATTGACTTCCAAACACCGCTCTGCAACTACCTGGTGGTCCTTGCACAGAGCTGGGGATGAGGCACTCACTTTAGAGTACTTCCTGTTGAAGAACACATGATGCCCCAGCTCACTGACTATGAGACAGAATTGAAAAGGTCAGTATGAAGTAAACTCGGGGAAGCCTGGCTTCATCACTAGGAAGTAGAGACAATTCTTATCGGTCCTTTAACATTTAAGAAAGGGATTTTTAATTTTATTTTTAAGACTTCTTGCAATTATGAGAAATCCAATGTAAATGTATTTTTATTTGTGAAATAATAAACATACTCATTATTTTGGTGGCTTTATTATTTTGCATAATATCAATGACAAATTCGGACTTTGATTTTTATTTGGTACCATTTTCTATCTTTCTTTCATTTTTATCATTTATTTTATCCAGAATAGTTTATGGAGTAGCAACTGTATCCCATGCATTGTGTTAAGTACCAGGAGAGCAGGATGAGATAAACCAGATTTGTTTCTTGTACTAACAGAATTAATCATTGTACAGGGAAAATGAATACATAAAAATCAGTTTAGAAGTTTCAGTATGTGCTCATGAGTACAACAATAAGGGGATTAAAATATGCTGGAGGTTTACATAGGAAGTACCTCTGAACTACTCTTTAAAACCCAAACCCAAACTCACTGTTATCAAATGGCTATGCAGTTAGAAGCCCAACAAATAACCTACTCATTGTTTAGCTATTTTAGAACCAATTCAAGAACACTTATTAATAAAACTGGTATTTAATTTGAGTTACTACTGGATACTAAAGATGAATTCAGAAACCCTTTCTCTATCTATTTCAGCCTATGCCTTCCCAAACAAAGTTATTAGAATGTGTGTGCCCCTAATTCACAAGGCTAGCATTGCACTCCCTTTTGCACTAGTGTAGAAACAGCTTAAGAAAAGACTCATGCCTAGAACAGAACATCAAGTGTAATAAAGCAGACAGCTAATGATGATGAAAATAATTCCTCAACAAAATGGATGGACACAATAGTCACAACGGTGGGTTCAGACATGCACCAATGCTCATGGTGGCACAAGAGCAGGTAACATAGTGTTCTGGTGGATGGGAGGTCGGTGTAAGTTGGAGGCGCTTGCATGGTAACTGACAAGCCTGTATGCCAAAAAGTGCGGCGTAGAGGCATCCCCCTCATCGTCTGGTGCTTGGTTGTTGACTCCAAAGTAATGCTTATTAGTAAGTAGTTAATGGAGAAATTAATATAAAGGTAGAGCACATTTTATCTTCCAAAATGAATTCCCAGCTCTTTTTAAATTTACTGAAGATGCAAAAGCAGAAAGATTGCCTGTAGTGTCTGCCACTGGCTCGCATTAGCTACTAATTTGTCATAAAGATACCAAAAGAATAACAAAACTCCCAAGGTGATAATATGAAATAGCCTAATATATTATCCTGACAACATCCCTACAGGCTGCCAAGGACTACACAATTCAACAAGGGACGATACTCTTGCCTGTGAGCGTGGGCATGATCACCTTCAGACTATTCAAAACCATGCATTGTACACAGGGGCAGTATAACTTAGAACCAATTCAGTGGCATGCAATAACACTCAGTTTTATTAAATTAAATACATTTCATATTATGTCTAATCTATATTTCTTCTATTTAGTTATAGCAGCATTACCATTAGAGAAATAAAAGGTATAAAGGATGTGAGTTAGGCAATCAACAGTAATGTATTAAGACCATCTTTGTCATAATTTGTTTTTATATTGAATGAAATCTCTCTACTCACATTTTAGGAGTTTACAGTTCCTGAGAATCAGCTGCCAATCCTTCCATTCCTCATACACAAGACAGAGAAAGCTATCAAAATTGACAATTTAGAATCTTACTATGCAAAACTAAAATTAATGAAGTAAAGAGAAAAAAGTTCTATAAGCTTGGAAAGAGCCCAGACAGTCCTTATGTGTTTGATTTGCTGTTCAAACATATGGATCACTCTGTGGGAGAAAATACAGGCTATCTCTTCACAGAAAAAAAAATGTAGTCTTGGAAACTTTATAAAGGGTCTGGATGTGCATTAATTCAACTTGAAAGTATTCTTGTATATCAGTCTGAGAACACTTTAAAAAGTCAAAATTCATTTTTTCATCCCTCAATGTATTGTATGTTGAAGAAAAAGGAGCTTCAGTTGGGTATAGTTTGATTCCTGCATAGTACACAACACAGAAAGTAAAGCAACGGACACAAGATGAATTATCAGAGTGAATTCCAAATCATGGTGACCACATCTGTATCAGGGCAGAACTTTTCTTTACAGAATTATTAAACCAATTCAAAGGTATTGCCATCGAATCAATGCAGACTCATATTGACTGGTGCAGATAAAAAAGGCTAGAACTATCCTTTTCTTTTCCAAGATTGTAATTCTTTAGAAAACCCCTGGAAGTGTGACTGATGGTTTCAAACCTCAGACATTATGGTTACCAGCCCATCCTGCATCCACTACAACACCAGATTTCCCAGATATAATTATTCATGGTTTAATTTTTTTTGAAGTAGACATCATTGGGGGCACCTCCAAATAGAGTAAAACCTCCAAATATTGGGGTAGCAACAGAAGACCTTTACTATTTTTTTCACTTTATGTGCCCTAGGCATGAAACAGATTTGGCTACTATCTAGGCATCAAGCTCGGATGAACAAAGGGCTGCCAGTCTGCTCTGGCCCTGACTGATATAAGAGCACCACCACCAACCAGGGTCTCTTTCCTCATAACCAGGGATTGACCTTTACTATCTGTAGCACTCATAGTTTCCATAGAAGTTACATGCAGCTAAAATCCACTATATTCTTTTATAGGTATTTTAGTAGAATTCTGTTGTCTGTCTTCAATTGAAACATAGGTAACTGAAGAGTTATGGTACCTGGCTGTGGTTAGAGGCTTCCTTGTCTCACTGTCTTCATCACACATAGAAAGTTGAGGATGGAACCCAAGTCATGCTGCTACTAAAAGTTTCATTTCATGAGGCACCAGGTGCTCCATCTTCTGAGCCCACTAAATCACGTGGTTTTCCGACAAGCAAAACAAAACTCCAAACAAAGCGCTCCTAACTGTCATGCATATGAAATAAAAATGTTTTTCTTTGGCTTGCTGAGGCATATCAGAGGCAAAGTAAATAATCTCTGGGTCTACAACACTCTACAACTCTACCTCCTCCTCCAGGTTCTGAAGAAAATTCCTTATGAGTTTGGCCTGTTTATGTCTAGTCTACATTATGTTTTTATTTTAATTTTAGTTATTTCCTTTTTTTATTTATTAATTACTTTTATTGGGGACTATTACATCTCTAATAATGATCCATACATCCATGCAGTATGTCAAACACATTTGTTCATATCCTGGCATTATCATTTTCAGAGCATTCTTTTCTCACTTGAACCCTTGATACCAGCTCCTCTTCTTCCCCATCCCCACCCACCCTCCCTCCCACACCCTTGATAAGGTAGAGACCATTATTTTCATATTGTACATTGTCCTCTGTTAGCGTTCATCCACCTTTCTGCCATTCATCCCCCTGTTGGGAGTTATATGCTGATTCTTGTGATTGATCGCCCCCCCCCCCCACCTCCCCTTAGCCTTCTGAAAAATATATTCTCCTTGTTGGCCCTGAGGAGTTTATCCTGGAATCCTTGTGTTTCTGGCTCTTATCAGTAGCAGTATGTATGTTCCGGCTTAACCTGATCTGTAGATAGATTTGAGGTAATGTTAGTGGGGGGAGGGGGGAAGCATTAAAAACTTTGAGGAAAGTTTTATGATTCATTGGTGCCATAATGCGCCTTCACTGGCTCATCTCTTCCTTGTGACCATTCTGTGAGAGGATGTCCAATTTTCTACAAATGAGGTTTTGACTCCACTCCATGGCCTCCTCCCCCACCCACTAACATTGAGTATGATTCTGTTCTGGGTCTTAGATGCCTGGTACCTGATCCCATTGACAGCTCATGATCACACAGGACAGTGTGTTTCTAACCATGTGGGTTTTGTTGCTTCTCAGCTAGATGGCATTTTGTTTATCTTCAAGCTTTTAAGAGACCAGACTCTATATTTGTAGATAGCCATGCACCAGCAGATTTCTTCACCACATTTGCTTATGCACCCATTTCATCTTAAGTGATCTTCTTGGGAAATTGAGCATCACAGAATGCCCATAATTAGAACAAAATATTCTTGTGTTGACAGAGTATTTGAGTTGAGGCCCAATGTCTATCTACAACTTAAAATCTTAGCACATACATATAAGTACATGGATCTATTCCATTTTTATTATATATAAATTTACCTACATATGTACATGCCTGTATTTCGACCTCTACAAATATCCTTTGCCTCCTGGTTCTTTCCTCTATTTCCTTTTACATTCCTCTTGTCCAACCATCATGTTTGACATTCATTAAGATTTAGTAATTTCTCACTGCTACATTGCCACTAAGTCCCACTAGGCATACTGGACCATTCTCTCCATTGATTTTAGTTCACTTGTTGTTTCCTTAACTTTGGGTTGCATCCCCCTATTGCTTCCCTTCTTCTCCCTCACCTGCTTCCTCCTGTATCCCCCCTGGAACCATTGATCTCATTCTTTTCACCTGTTTATCCTTTCTATCCAATCTAGATAGACCTGCAGAGATATTAATAAGTACAAAACCAAGTAAAGTCAAACAAAACAACAAAGGAAGTCAAAACCAATAACACAATAACAACTAAAACAAGACAAATCAAAATATTCACAACAAAAAGAAAGCCACTGACAAAAATGGAAAACCTATAAATAGTTCAGGATCTGTTTGTTGGTCTTTATGAATGTTTTGGGGTGATAGGGTGCCATACTCCATTTCCAAAGTCTACTTGGTATTTCCCAGGAATTTCATCACTTTGCCACCCTTGCTGTTCTGTTGCATGTTCCTAATGTTTCGCCCCAGTATGGTGGGGTCAGATTGGGCACAATTCCTCCGTTGAATCTCTAGGATTTTTTCCATGCTATAGTGTTATGGTTCAGTGAGGTTCTTTGTGTCTCATGATGGGACTGGTCCTGTGGTCCTCTCTGTGCATTGTCTGTTCTCAGAAGGCATATCATCTTCTGGTTTAGTGGGCCAGCATATGCTCCCCTCTCTCTCCATCTGTCATTTCTCCTGTATTCTCTAATCAGATGTGCCCCTCTCCCTAAACTGTAACTTCAGTAATTTCCTCTGTGTGTGTGTGTGTGTGTGTGGCTGGGTTGGCGGGGGGTGGGGGGGAAGAGGGTAGTTCACCTAGTTGGGATTGGGGCAGAGCCCTCAGACCTCTCTACTGGTCTCCTGGCACATGCCGGTATGTTGTATTCCTGTCTTGGTGCATCAGGTTGATACCAGGTTGATACCTCTATTTCCCTCTCCTGTGCATAGATAAACAATACCCTCCTCTTGAGTGGATTAGTGTCCTGCTCCTGCAAACCCATGTCTTTTTTCTCTTTCTTTCCCCCTCATATTTAGTTGGTTGCCTTATGTATCCCTAGATTGGGTTTGGCCCCTGCCATGGTTCCTGCAACTCACCTAAGGGAAGTAGGTATATGGTAGCTTACCCCCAATGCTTTCTTTTTTTTTCTAATTTACCTCAGTGGATTCATGATGTACTTATGTTTTTGTGCTTGACTTACTTTGCTTAGCATCATTTCCTCTAGTTTTTCCCATGCGGTAATGTGTTTCATGTAGTCATCAATGCTCTTTAGGGACACATAGTACTTCACTGTGCTTATGTACCGCAGTTTGGGGATCCATTCATGTGTTGATGGAAATTTAAGCTGTTTCCAACTCCTTGAAGTTGTGAACTGCACTGCGATGAACATTGGAGCACAGATATCTAGCCTTGGTCTTCCTTTTGTCTATTCTGGGTATAGGCCTAGTAGAGGGACTGCTGGGTCATATGGTAGCGCAATTTTCATCTGCTTTAGCTATTACCAAATCAATTTCCATAATGGTTGTTCATACATACAGGTCCACCAGCACTCGATGGGAGTTCCTGTCTCCCCACAACCCCTCCAACACTTGTCACATTCTGATTTTTTAATTGGATTTTCTTGGAAGGTATCAGGTGGTATCTCATAGTTGTTTTAATTTGCATTTCTCTTATGGCTAATGGTCAGGAGCATTTTTACATATGTTTATTGGCCATTCAGATTTCATCCCTTGTGAAACTTCTGTTCAGGTCCTTAGGAGGCATTTATTTTTTTTTCTTATTGTAAGCTTGCAAAGTATTATAGATTTTAGTAATAAGGCCTTTGTCTGACATGTCATTGCTAAAGATGTTTTCCCAGTCTGTGGGCTCTCTTATTATTCACTTGGTGAAATCTTTCAATTTACAAAGGTGTTTTATCTTCAGTATTTCCCACTTGTTAATTTGTGACTTCTGTGTTTGTATCCTTCCCTATTTCTAAGTATATGTTTTCCTTACACCAATGAATGGTTCCAGGTTGGTCCCAATTCCCTAATAGATGGCCCTAATATTTTGGGGTTTTGTTTTAAAGTCTGTGATCCTACTCAAGTTTATTCTTATGCATGGAGTGTGGTAAGGGTCTTATTTCATTTTTCTGCAGGTAAATAGCCCTTTTTTTCCAGCACCATTCATTGAAAAGGGAATCTGCTTCACATCTGGTACTTTATCAAAAATCAGTTATCTCTATGGTGATTTTTTATTTCTGGTTTTCAGCTCTTTTCCATTGGTCTGAATATCTGTCACTCTATCAGTACCACAGTTTTTACTACTGTGGCTGTATAATATGTGCTAAAGTCAGGTAGAGCAAAGCCTCCCACTTTGTCCTTCTTCTCAAGGAGTTCTTTCCTAATTCTGGGCTTCCTCCCTTTCTATACGAAGGTGGTAATAAGTTTTTCTAATTCTTTGGAAAAGGTTTATGGTATCCACATTGGTATAGCATTAAACTTATGTAGTACCTTGGGCAGAACTGATATCTTTACTATATTGAGTCTTTCAATCAAAGAGCATGTGATCACTCTTGGTTTCTTTTAATTGGTGTTCTGTAGTTTTCCTCATACAAATCTTTTGTTTTCTTTAGTCATGTATATCCCTAGATATTTCACTTTGTGCTTGTCTGTTGTGAACATTATTGTAAAAACCTTTTTAATTGCCTCCTCTGTGATCTTGTCTGATGTGTATTGCAATCTGATAGAATTCTGTTTGATCATGTATCCTGCCACACTGCCATATTCCCCTATTTCTTCCTACACGCCACTTGCGGAGTTTTGGGAATTTTCAATATATAAAATCATATCACCTGCCAATAAAGACAGTTTTGCCTCTTGTGGTAGGCATGTGCTTATGTTAACTTCATGATTGAAATGTAGGGGTGGAGTCTAGCCTGTTAATCTGGAGATAGCCATTAAGTAGCCAATGAGGCCTCTGTGTGGGCAAGGCTTTCTCCTGAGACTTCTGTGAAATCTCGCGATATTTCCCTCGTGGGGATGAGAAGTTCTCTCCCCAGTTGTTGGAAGTGAGTCTTAGAGAAAATGAACTATGGACAAGACAAGATGGCAGCATCCACGGAGCTGGACAAGCCAGAGGAGAAGCCACAGGGCCTTGTCTAATGGGACCAGACCACTGAAATTGGAGAAGTCACCTGGAGACACCTGCCAGTGCTGAGTTGCTTCTACTACTACTGGATGCTATTGATGGACCCTGAGACCTGGAAATGAGGAACAACGAGGGGAACACTGCAGGCGCTGGAACTCTGCACGCACTGACCTGTGACTTTGCAAGTCGGAAGGAGACATTATAGATTGCTTCTGGACATATGAGCTAATATCAGACTTGCGACTTTGTACTAGACTGGGTTTGTATGTTTCTTAATATCCTAGTCCTCATATATAAACCTTTTCCTTTTGTCCATATCCATGTCTATGAATTTGTTCCCCTAGTCTACCTGGATTAACACACCGCTTTATTCCCAAGAAAAATATTTTTGATGCCATTTCTTTGTCTTAGGTTGCTAACTAGTACCTTCAGTGCAATCTTAAATAGGAGTGGGGACAACGGGCATCCTTCTCTGGGTCCACTTTTTAGTGGAATGATTTTCTTCTTTTCTCTACAATGGCTGTTGGTTTTTCATATATTTTGCATAATATTGAGGAATTTTCCTTCTATTCTTATCTTCTTGAGTATCTTAAGCAGGAATGGTGTTTGTGGCAGTCATGTGCTTATGTTAATTTTATAATTGAAATGTAGGGGTGGAGTCTGGCCTGTTAATCTGGAGATAGCCATTGAGTAGCCATTGAGGCCTCTGTGTGGGCATCGCTTTCACCTGAGAAATCTTGCGATATTTCCCTCGTGAAGATGAGAAGTTATCTTCCCCTGTTGTTGGGAGTTAGTTTCAGAGACAATTCTGGACAAGACAAGCTGGCAGCGTTTGAGAAGCTGGAGGAGCTGGCGGAGAGACCACACAGGTTTGCCCTGATGGAACCAGACCTCTGAAGCTGGGGCAGCCAGATGGAGACCTCTGCCAACAATGAGTTGCTTCTGCTGTTGAGCCCTGGAGGTGAGGTGCCCTGCCAGCATCGGGATTCTACACCCAATGACCTGTGACTTTGTGCGTCAGAAGAAGACTTTATAGACTGTTTTCGGGTATATGGGTTAATACCGGACTCATAACTTTGAACTGGACTGGGCTGGGATGCTTTCTCCATGTCCGATTCCTTTTGTATATAAACCTTTTCCTTATACCTATATGTGTGTCTCTGAAATTTTGTTCCTCTAGTCTACCCGGACTAGCACAGTGTTGAATGTTATAGAACTCTTTTTTCCATATCTATCAATATTATCGTGTAGTTCTTATAATTTTTCATTACATTAACTTTTTATACAAGCAAAAGAAATAAGTTTTCATAAGTGATACATGTCCTTTTTTGAGTGATTTTAATATGATGAATAGTATAATTTGTCGGCATTCAGAAAATTTATATTCTAAGTTATATTTATATGTATGGGTTTTTCATTAATTACCTGCCTTAGGAGTTGTGAGTTAATTGATGCTAATTTTTTCTAAGAGATTTATAAAAATAATTTTGGAGGAACAAACAAATAAAAACACTAAAATTTTGTCAAATCCTAGGTAACCACATGTAGCACAGAGTTGGGAAATAGGTTATCTTCTTCACATTTGCCCAAAATCCAAGTATATCTTACCAGATTCAATATTCATTCCCTTAATAAAGATAGGTTTTAGTAGTAAGTAGGGCAAGTAAAAGGCAGGGAAGGATGATTGGAGCAATGCCAACATATGTCCAAACTCAAAGACCATGTTGTGTAAGCACCCTAAAAATAATTTGAAGACACTTTGAAATGATAACTTATAGAATGCTTTCAACTGAGCAACTTTCATGGACTGTTTTTTGCCCATTCACATCCCCTCAATCCCCTAAAAAGAATGATTCAGTTTGGTTAAGCCATGATTCCCAGCATTGTGAGATTTTTGTCCAGGTTGCAATAGTATTATCTTCCATTGTGAGATTTTGCTTCCATGCCTATAGTTATGGTTCCAACTGTTGAGCTGTTATGCTAATAAGGAAAAGTTTTGCATATTATAAGCAGGATTAGATGATACTTGTTAGAGAGTCATGGTTAGGATGGGGGGGGGGAGAGAGAGAGAGAGAGAGAGAGAGAGAGAGACTTTGATGCCATCAAGAAAAACGAGTGGGACCAGAGAGCTTTCTTTGGATCTTGGGTCACAAGTCTGAGAAGTTCTTAAAACCAAAGGAGGATTGTTGATTGAGAGGTACCTGCAGAGTCAACCGAGAGAGAAAGCCTTTCCCTGGGGGTGAGGCTTCTAACTCAGTCCTACTCTCCAAAAAAAGTGAAGTGATAAATGTCTCCTTGTGAAATTCATCCATTTGTGTTACTTCTGTTATAGCAGCTCTAGATAACTGATAAGCCATAATAACAAAATATGACCAATTAAAATCAGGAAATGCAACCTGATGTTACAGTCACAGCTTGGTACAGCCTCCTTTACAGACGTTACTCCCAGTTTACCTCTTTATTTCCTTGAAGAAGTTAGAGATTCTGCTGCTGTTGGGTGTCATGGAGTCTAGGTTGAATCATACTCCCAAATGTTTAAAAAAAAGAAAATAATGCCACTAAGTTTATTTTTTTCTCTTAACAACCCAGTAGAACAGAAAGGCACCGTGTCTCAGGTTTCTAAAGTTGTACATCTTTAGAGAAACACACTGCCTCACTTTTCTTGCAAAGAGTGTCACTCAAACCACTTCCTTTCAGTTAGCAGTACCACGCTTAACACACTGCACAACCAGGGCACCCTTGCCAACTCATATGAACCTGAAATAACAGAGTAGAGTTACACTAGTGAATTTCCTAGGCTGCAATCGTTCAAGATAACAGGTCACTAGCTATGTTCTCTTGTGGAGGGATGATCTGTCCATACCAACAATTTATTGGCAAGCAGTCAAGCACTAACCATTAGGACATCAGCGCTCCTTTTACAGACTCTAGGATTTATGTCTCTGTATGTTTTTATCATGCCCTCAGCCAGCTGTGTGACTTTATAAATTTTCACTTTACAAAACATAGGCCATTTTAAAAATAATTCTTATGAAAGCAGACAGGGCAGATTTCAGACTTTAGGGATAGATATATAAGGAAAAATTAAAGAGGAAAAAGCATATGGAAAAAATAATGCCATGTTGTTATTCTAGTAGATGGTCACATTTGTTTTCAATATGCTCTTTGATTTCAGTGTGCAAGATTGAAATTTGACTTTTCTTCGAAGTCAGTTTCAACCCAACATTGAATGGAAGAGGTTATTGAAGACTCTGTGTGTGTGTATGTGTGTGTGTGTGTGTGTGTGTGTGTATATATATATATATATATATATATATATATATATATATATGAGAGAACAAAGCAGTGTTCAGATATGAGTCATTTCCAAGACATTACTTAGGTTAATTTGGTTACATTTTTCTCAAGGGTAAAATAAACACAGAAATAATTGCCATAGCCTGGCACACAATATCTTTAATGAAAAGACATATGCATTTTATATCCCAGTGTTTCAAGTAATGCCACTGCTATTTTAGTTAAAGCCTAGCCATAGATGAAGCCGGAGGCGGAGTGATCAGTAATGCCAGGAAATGAGAGAAAAGTGCAATATCTTTGACTCAGAAAAACAATAGCTCTGTGATGGGAAGCTCTTGATATCTGTCTCTCTAGTGAGATTTGCAAATTTCTTGCTCTCTTTTATGAATTTATTTTTATGATGGCACCACAGTCAACAATACCACATGAGAATTCCCCTTGACATCAAATATGCCAAAGGAAAATCATTTTGGACTTGTATTTTCCTTTTATCCCTGTAAAGGACATTTTATGGATACATTTCAATTGCAAAACCATCCAAAATGTAAATACATTGAAGGGCTTTCATCATTCCCTCCCCCAGATCAGTATACAAAGCCAAACATACCTTGGTATTGGCTGGCTGTCTTGGCATAAGGTTCTGGCACTTGACGGCTGAATTTCCAGACCTTTAGCTAAAGTGGCATTTTCCTCCACAGTTCACTATGGTCATTGGGGGAAAGTGTATGTCAAGAAATAAATGGCCAACTTGAGTGTGCCTAATTGTGCAATTAAGTGAACCATTGCCATCCCTGTAATATTACTGGAAGCAAGCAATTACCTGCTGCCATACAAGTGCTATGAGGTGGAACCAAGGCAGGGGGTAGGGGGTAATATGTCCCCACAGGCTAAAAGGTAAGTGCTATACTTTCAAGCTCTGAGGTATGGTGAAATGTAGTACTGGTTACCAGACCCTGCATGTCAAAAATTGTGCTAATGAAGAGAAAGGTATTTTTTTTTTAATAGAACATTAAACTCGGGCACAATCCTGCTTGTACCACACAATTGTCCACACAATTGTCTATTACATGCTATTTAGCATGCAATATTAATTATAGGTTCTAGAGATCTTTGGAGTTCTGGGTGGAAGAAACAGAAGTATTAGGTGAAAAAAGCATGCATAAGGCTAACATACAAGGAACCATTATTCTTAGGTCTTGAACCACTGCAGGTAATGGCTTAGTGTTATACTTCTAGCCAGTTTTTCTCCCTCCATCAATGATGTTTTCCTATGGGATCTGGGTCAGAAGATGGGGTATCTACTGATAGGGTTCACTGTAATTGTGAATTGTGTCCATTGAATGTATCTGAGGCCTCTGAGAATCAAGAGAGGGCATTTCACTACCAGACGGAGTCAGGAATGGATCTGGACCTCTGAACCCCAAGATTTCTGTGCAGTGCCTGGCTTTGATCCAGAAAGGTGCGGCACTAGAGAAGAATATAAAACTGACTGCTTTGGAGAACATGAGGCTTGTTTTTAGAATAGGATAACTCTAGGCCCTTAATTGGGGGAATGGGCTTCACTGAGTCATGGAAGTTAAACTCAGTGCCTAACAGTTAGGGCTTATAATGGAGTGGCAAGCCCTCTGATCATTAATTAGCAGTCCTGAAAGAATTGTACTGATGAATGACTGTATCCTGAGCATTTCTCTTCTGCATTGTAACCCATTAAGTTCCTCAAGCAACCCTATAATCATGAATACTATTTGTGAATTCTGCCATTGCAAAAATGTTAGAACTTAAATTTAAAGGAAACACTGATGATTGATGGAATGAACAACCACTTCAGTGCATACCAGACAAACAAAACAAAATGTGTTCTAAAGTTATCTTTACATTTTGACATGGGTTTGCATCTAATAAATTTTAACTTTTCAAAACAGGAAAAACACACACTCTGTGGTAACACAAATTAAAATTTCACCATGAACACTGATAGTGGGGGTTTAAAGGAACAGCTGATAGCTTGACAGCATACTTCAGTAAAAAAGAAAGCTCCAATTGGTATTCTACTCCCATAAAGAGTTAGTGACCCAGCCAGTGGGCTCACCGTCATCCATGCTTGCTGACTTAGAGTTATAGAACAAGCTAGAACTGTCCTGTGGGTTTCTGAAGCTGTAACTCTTTATAGGTATAGAAAACCCCTGGCATTTGTACCTTTTACACGAGTTGCTGGTAGTATGATCTGCTCACTTTCTGTGCAGCATCTGAACAGGCAATCACTAGCTACCAAGTCTCCTCTTGGAAAACTCACAAGGGCAAATTCTACCCTGTCTTATAAGGTAACTCGGCATTAATCCAATGGCAGTGTGTGTGTGTATGTGTGATCTTCATTTGTCAGTGTGTAAACATGGGAATGGCATTTACAATCCTCTGTAGTTCCTGATTAGAGTAAACAGAACAAATAATTCTTATCTGTCAGAGAATTCTCTCAAAATATATGTGTGTCCCCCTCCATCTCCTTTGACCTTGAAAACTTTAGTATACCAATCCTATGTTCTCCTGACAACCCAGATTTTACATAGTTACATCATTGTTTTTAAGCATAGAATTATAATACCTTAATAAAAACGAACACACAAACAAACAAAAACCCATCACCCTCAGGTCAATTCTGATCCATGACAATCCTACTGCCCAGGGGTTCTCAGATGTCGATCCACGCAGGAACAGACTTTCTTTCTGGTATAGAGGAGCTGATGACTTTAACCATGATCTTGAAATGAGCTGTGCAACACCTAAGCAACAGCTCCACAGACTACACTGCTCAAAGTCAATGCCATCAAGTAAATGTCAACTCACAGTGACCCGACAGGCTAGGATAGAAATACATTGTGAATTTATGAGACCATAAGGCTTTATGGGAGTAGAGATTTTCCTCTTTCTTCTGAAGTATATCTAGTATATCTAGTGGTTTCAAACTGGTGGCCTCATCCCAGGGATAGCCACAGGAGTCCCTGTGTTTTACAGTGTAAATCCATCATCTCTGCACAATGCTAGCACAAATTTAATAAATGCATCTCTGCACAATGCTAGCACCATTTAATAAAATGGGGAGGGCACTAAGTCCCAGCATACTTGCCTGTCAAAATCCCTCGGTTCTCCTTCAGAAATTCACTGATGTCCTTCTATGGCACTATGAGAGCAGCATGACCTGGAGACCAGAGTGCCAAAGAGAGATTCTGTTAGATTACAAAGGATAAAATGTTGCATGAAAGATTTGCAAATTTATATCACAAAGTTATTAAGTAGCATAATATTGTGGGAAAAGAGACATCCAAGAAAGAGAAGACTTGAAAAATTTAAAAACCTAATAGAATAAATCATTAGTTTTCTAATATTGGGAAAAAGAAAAAACCTAAATAATCATCATATCATTTACCAATAAAAACTTAGCAGGGGAACAATAACAACAACATTATATCCGGATACTAAATAGCTATATATGCATATTTTAATTTTTATTTTTTATATAAACAACAGAAACTAAAATTTGTGAGTAGTCTTTTGCTGACCACATTAAAATTCAACATCAAGTATAAAATAATAAGTAAAACACAAAAAGATACTGGTCAATGTTTTCAGGCTGTTGGGATCTATCCGGTGATCCTTTCTACAGTGAAACCAAAGCTAGGAAGAATTACATTAATTGTGCATTTCTTTGATTTATATTTGGAATACAAGAAAATATCTTTTAGAGATATCAAAATAAGTTTAGAAAAAGACTTTGAGAATAGATTCATAATGCATGCAATAAACAAGGATTAAATATTTTTTCAGAAAAATGGGGCTAAACATCTGCTCCTGTAAAGATTTACAATCTCTGAAAACCTTTATAGCATTTTTAAGTCACAATTGACTCAATAACAATAGATTTTTTTCTTTTTGGCGTGTGGCATATCAGTAGAAAAGGAAAATATACTAATAGATATTAAGTAAAGAATATATATAATCAGTTGATGTAACTAAATAGAATATTAGATATTTAAATATTAATGACTACAAAACTTCATTCTTTTCTTTTACAAACTAGAATAATTGAGGGTGTTTGTGGTTGGTAAGAAAAAGAACTGGACAGAATTGTTATAAAAATCAATATCGGGGCTGAGGCCGGTGGCATAAGTGGTTGAGTGTGAGACTGCAGCCTGCAGGCTTGGCAGTTCAAATCCAGCAGCAGTTCTCAGGAGTGGCACTGGGTAGCGCCCATGACCACCAGAGGCAGTGATGCCCACCCACCCTACCACCACTGCCAAAAGAAGACAACAACAAAAGAAATCAATATCCTCTGACTTTGGGTTGACAATGTCAGACCTATCCTGACAAGGACATGCATCAAAGTCAGCAAGTGCGCTTCCAGGGCTTTCTACAATTACATTTAACTCCATAGATATGTAAAATTTTTTAAATAGCCAATATTTTACAAATAAAACAAACAGCTATTAATTTAAGTTTATGCAAATCTAGTACATTCACGTAAAAAGTATGATTAAACAACTGGAAATGCAAGGCACAGATCGCAGATTCCTGGGTAAGCTGGAGTAGGCACGGTTCCACTCCTCTTTTCTACTGTCTGAATACCTACATACGAGACATGGAAAACTCATATGCAATAGCCACTCCCAACAGCCATGCAGGAAAGAGTAGGACATTGCTGAGCCTGTAACGTTATGGGACTAGAAAGTCTCGTCTTGGTACCACTTAAATACTCTGCCCGGTGAACACTAACAGATGGCTGATGAAGAAAACAAGAATTCAGGGAAAACCAAAATGAAGACGCATTTAATTGTTTCTCCCGATATCCCACAGCCTGCATATAATACAACTTAAAATGAAGATGGACATATCCGTGTGTCCCGACAGAACTCCCCGGAAGCCCGTTCACAGTCAAAAGAAAGCCACTGTTTTGTTGGTGTTGATTTTTGCCCTTGTTGTTCAACAGCTTTCTTGCCACACTTTCAAGTGGGAGCTGTACCCTGCAATCCAAGAATAATAACAGTTCATTCAAGTCTCTAAGGGAGCTCTTAAAAACCCAAATTCATCAGGAGGAGAGCCTTAACCATAGACAGGTGGCGTTTGTATGCTAAGATCTCAGAAGAGTCTGAGTTGCTTTACTTCTTCTCTACCCTCGTCTCTAGGAGCTGTGGGGACATAGTGGTTATGCATTGGGCTGCTATACACTGGATTCGAAACAACCAAACACTTTGTGAGAGAAAAATGGTGCTTTCCACCCACATTCAGTCTCAACAATTCGCTGGGACTTCCCTAGGGTCGCTAGGATCGCTAAGACGATGGCAGTGGGCTAGGTTTGGTTTCTCTTCTTAGTTATACACAGACATGTGGGTGTTTGGGAAAAACAAGGCTTCCGGAACTGAGAGAACACCAATGGGAATGGTTCAGCCAATGAGTTAAGGGCTGTCTGTGCTCATTGATCTATTCCTGTGCTTCCCAAAGTAGGGGGACACCACCCCCCTGAGACTCACTGAAAGTGTCCAGGCAAGCTGCAAAAGCGTATACCCATACTTCACACAGGATTTTGGACACTTTCCATAGATTGTTCACCTTTCTCATGGCCAGGGAAGCACCCTGTAGCACAGCTACTTTGCCCTTCACCTGGAAGAGATATCCATGTCTATCTTTATCCTTCCAAAGAACTATCCAACAGAATGTATGTTATCCAAGAAAACATGGACTAGATCCAGTAGTAGGACTAATGATACATTCAAGTAAAATTTTGCTGAAGATAACTTTTTAAATCCATCACTACAGTAATGAAGCAGGGAATTGCTAGAAATTTAAGTAGGATTTAGACGATTTGGTACAAGAGCTATCATTACAGACATCAGATGGATCTTGGCTAAAAGCAAAAAATACCAGTAAGATGTCTGCTTGTGCTTTCTTACCTATGGAAAGACTTTGTATTATGAAGATCATTTCAAATTATTGAAAACCTTGAAATGAATGGCATTGAAGAACCCTTAATTGTGCTCATATGCAGGTAGCGCAGAAGGGGCAGTTATTAGATGAGTGGTTATGAAGATATTGCTTGCTTAAAAATCAGAAACTGTGTGTGCACCAGGGCTATATCTTTCCACTGTACGTCCTCAGTTTGTAAACTGAGCCAATAAACTGACAAGATGAAACAGAGGAACATCAGAATTGGCAGGATATTTATGAACAATGTAGTCATGCAGATAGCTGGAAGCATAAGATTTGAAGCACTACTGATGAAAATACAGATTATGCCTCCATATGAAGAAAACAAAATCCTCAAAAATATACTAATTAACGGCTTCATGATCAAGAGAGAAAATATTGGCATTGTGAGGGGTTTCACGTTATTAGTATCCAGAAGCAATCCCCATGGAAGCAGCAGTCAAGAAATAAGAAATGCACTGCATTTGTCAGCAGCAAAAGACTTATTTTAAGTATTAGAACAAAAAGATATCATGCTGAGAACTACACATCACCTAGTATACGTCATGCTACTTTCAATCACTTCATGCACATGCAGATAAATCAAGAAGATGAAAGAATGGATGCCTTTTCCTTACGCACTGGCAAAAGTCTTACATCTACAGTAGAACGCTGGTATTCAACCACCTCGGTACTCGATATAATTGGATTGCAACAGAAAATGTTGAGAAGATTTTGCATCGGAGATGGCACAAAACATCGGAATCTTACCCAATGCATGTGATTTTTGGAAACAGCAACAGTTCGGGTTTCAGTCACTTGCCATTAGCTGGCATTATTAGTTTAAATCATTTGCAGCTGAGTTCCAAGCATTGTGCTATAATTTTCTTAGTTTTTTTTTAAATTTTCTTAGTTTTTGTAGGTTTTTGTGCTGTCTTTAGATTTTAAAAATGTGGGTCCTGGAGGGCTGAGCCCCAGTGGCGTAGTGGTTGTGTGCGGGACTGCGGCCCACTGGGATGGAGGTTCAATTCTAGCAGTGGGTCTGGGCCTCCTACTCCCACCACCCGAGAGCAGTGATGCCCAAAAAACAACAAAAAAAAATGTGGGTCCTAAGAGAGTTTTTTTTTTTTTAAAGAATTGTCATGATAAGGATCTGGTTATTCGTGCTATCAATATTGTTGATGATAATTTAGTAAACCCTTTTAGAAAACAGTTAAGAAAACACCAAGAGCAGGCCACATTAGACAGATTGTTTTTTTTTTAAAGAAAGTCAACCAGGTTCTAATGAAAAATGGCAAAGATGGGGCAAAAAAAATTCCTTAAAAGCAGCTACCAGTTGATTTTATGAAATGTGATTCCCCTTCCAAACCATACCTCTCTCTCCATACCTCCTCACTAGATCCATGTCCACAGATTCAGGTGCTCATCAGTCACAAGTGATGGGTCATACTGTAGTTGCAACATTTTTTAAATGTTTGTTTCTTATTTAAATTATATTATTTAACTCTGAACTTATTTACTTTGGAATTTATCTGTAATATTTCATATTAAGAAATCAAGGTTAAGGTAAAAAAAAAATTGGTGTCTGAGAATGGATTAGTTCATTTTCAGTTATTTCCAAGGAGCAAAATTGATTCAGAATTTAACTGCATTGTGTCTTTGATGCTCCTTCTAGGATGGTTAGTGTCAAGGTCTGGGGTGCTGCTGTATCATGGACTAAGGGAAGAATCCATGGACTGTGTTGCTATGAGTGGAGGTTCCTTCAAGTCCTGCTTTGCCACGCTCCTGGAGTATACATTTCTTGATGGGGACTGTTGGACTCTGTCATTTGATTGACTGTTGATGACCTGCTTTGCTGTTTGGTGCGTGTGGCTGGATAGCCTGAACTGCTCTACAGGGGACTACTCAGTGGCCATCAAGACTCGAAGGACTGCTAGCTGTCTGTCACAAGTGAGTTGAACCGAACTGTTTGTACTCTGCTTTATAGATTAGTTAACTGTTTATTTTTTATGTTAGATATCTTTCTGTCTATATAAATATACAGAGAGAATTATTAGTGATCTGGTTTTGCTTCTCCAGAGAACCCTGTCTAACACGGCTTATCTTTGAGAACCACAGCAACATCATAATAGTCATAATAGTACACTATGCTGGCAAAAGGAAAATGCTTATAATTCACTCCCAAATATACTAAAATGCTTTTGAAAGCACAATGCATACTAATAATAGCAATAAATTAAGTATATGGACACTTTACACAACATATAAGAGAGGAGCTCTATGTATGTGTGTGTATGCAAATGCAGTGTATTGAAATATATTAAATAAGCATATCATAAAGCACCTTAGATAGCAAAAAAAATTATTAAAGGTTAACAGTTTAAACCATCAAAAAGACGCCACGCCTTTCGCTGCTCTCAAATGAAGTTGATTATGCTGATTTACATCTTCTAACTAAATCATCGATAGACTTTCTATTTCAAAAACCAAATTGCGGTGCTGCTAATTAAGAATTGTGGCTTTCGTTAGGTGGAGCCTTTTACATGCTCCATTATTCTCCATTTATCCTTGACAATTCTTCTGATATTTCACCAACTGTAGTTTAACAATTTTCTTACATGTTGTCCTGCTATTTGTAAGATCCGCAGTTCAAAGGCCTAAGCTCCTCTGAGGAGAAAGATAAGTTGTCCTGATCCCATGAAGATTTACAGACTTAAAAACCCAAGGAGCTGTTCTTTTCTGACCTGCAAGATTGCTGTGAGTCAGAATCTATTTGAAAGCAGTAACTGCTTTGTTTTATTTTGGCCCTGCTTTGTTTCAGATTCCATTTCATCTCTTTCGGTTCATTTCATTATTTCTAATCTGATAGTTTGATCTTTCCTTTGATGTATTACCAGTACTTGCATTGGATTGGCACTTTGGAAACATAGTTACAAAGATGAATAGGAGAAAAATTAAGCCACGTACAAGTTACAGGTTGTCATTATCCAATGTAAAGAGACATTTTCCTCCTTCTAATCAAGGATGCTGGCACTGGGCAGTGTTTTCATGAGTGTCACAAGTACTATGTGCTACTTAATAAGGACCATTGTCTTTAACACACAATTTAATGAACAGGCTCTATGGCAGGCCATGCTTCAACACAGAAGTCTGTAAATCAGTTGTTCTTAATCAATTATTAGTTTAAAAATAGAGAGCAAGAATAAGAAAACAGACATAAAGTCCTTCCTGTGTACTACAATAAAAATAAGAGAGAGGATAACAGGATAACATAATCATCTCTGATATTTCCGTTATCATTTCCTTTAAAGAGAAGAGTTCTCATAATGAGAAAGGTAAACCAAATACTTAAGAGTGAAAGTAATCCCAGGATTAGAGAGATATTTGTTAAGGGAGCAACTGGTACCTCTAATGAGTTCAGATTTTTAAAGCCATTTACATACCAAAGTAATTTGTGAATAGGATTACTAATACACTGTCAATATTCCAGGGCATCCTCCAATAAAGCAGTGAGACTAATTTTGAGTTTTATAAATCAGTAATCCTATTGTTAGTGTCTCAAGGATTCTTAAATGACTCTTTAAGTCAGTGATTCTCAACCCATGGGTCATCTTAAGATCCTCTTCCTCTTTCACAGAGGTCGCCCAATACCAAACAGTGCCAAAATGACAGTTATTAAATAGTAATGAAAATGAATTTATTTTTAGGGGATCACCACAACATGAGGAAGTGTCTGAAAAGCTTGTAGCATTCAGAATGCTGAGAACTGCTGCATTAAGTAGATGTTTGGTGAGTAATTGGCCATGAAAATAGGGATGTCTATATAATGTCTATTGGAAGGTATTCGCAGTTAAGGTGGAAAATAGATAAATGTGAAAGTGACAAGATTGTTTCCTCAATAATTGTAAAAATTATTTGAGCTAAATAATTATGGAAGTGGTGTGAAAATCACGCCTAACCGCATCTTTTTTTTACAAGGGAAATGGAGGAATTCTTCTAACGCACCAATCAAATGCTGGTTTCTATGAGGAGAGATCAGGCCTCCAATTTCCAATATTCTTCACCTTATTGTGACACCAACAGTCCTTACTAAGACCCTCAAACTCCTTGCTTGGGCAATAATCCATTGCAATGACCACACAAAATTCATATTCATATTCATAGCTATGGGTTTACTAAGAAATTTAACAGATTACAAATCCAGATAAAAATGTTAAGGATGCAATTCATTTGACTGCATTATCTCTTCTTAACCATGCCTACCTACAGTCATGTCTCTCTCTGGTCTTTGGCTTTTCAATGAAGAGGTCTCTTGATATCTCCACTGCTTATGCAAGTATTACAATACTCAAATGCCCTAAAAGACCCCACTCTGTAAGTTAGTCTCCTGCCTGAAGATGGGTAAGGTAGTGTTCTCATTCCATGGGTAAGGAAGCCTGCTGCTCTGTCTCATTTTGCCTCTCGCGGGATCATCACTTCCCTGACCATGGATCTTGAGTATGATACACTCTACTCACAGCTTTTCTTCCTTTAGGGTCATGAGATTTCCCATCCCTACTTTTGCGAGGACTCATTTTATATCCAATAGAGAGGAGAAGGTACACTAGTAAAAATGGGAGCTGGAGATATGGGGAAACCAAGGTGGATGCTCCCCTTTGGGCCAGGGGTTAGATTAAAGCTGCTGGAAGGATGGAGAGAAGGTGGGGTAGAGAGATAGAACCAACTTCAAGGATATACACAGAAGCTCCTATTTGAAGGACAGGCATCAAAGGAGTGTGTTGGGGGAGACTCGGGCAGTGTAAGATATGACAGAACAATGACAATGTATAAACTATTGAGGGTTGCTGGGGAGGAGAGAGCAGGGGAAGAGGGGAAAGGATGGAAAAGCAGATACTAGAGGCTCAAGGGAAAAGGATGATTGGAGAATGATAATAGCAGTGGACATGTGAAGGTGCTTGACACAGTATGTTTACTTATGTATTGTGAAAGACAATATACGAGCCCCCAGTAAAATGATTAAAAAAAAGATACCAAAATGTGAATTTTATTTCTTGACATGTTCTCCTTGCAGATCTATCTATGTCTGCAGGTTTAATTCCATCTGTCTCATCCCTTCTCAAAACATGCCCACATTTTATTTTACACTACTTCAAAAACTGACAGTTTTGCATATTTGATAGTCTAAAATTGTGTACCTCTCAAATTTTCTGATATTTGGGGAACAAAATATGTCTGAAGGGCCAAGAACTGAGATGTAGAGTGAGAGAACAAAGTTTCCCCATGAGGTTGCTGTAGGATAGCCTGGGCTAACACAGAGGAAGGAGCAGGTGCTCGATCATGACGGTGGGGGAATCGCTGGAATCATTTTCCTGATTCTTTTATCCCCTATTCTAGGTTCAATTTTCTCCAAACTTCCTCTACTTTCTCCTCATGACCATATTTTTCCTTTGAAAGCAGATACCAAAATTCCCTCCCTGAGAGCCCAAAAAACAGTCGCTATAGCATTTTAAACTGATTTCTCTGCCTCAAATTCAACTAAGCAAGATCTCGTGAGGCACAGTGTGATTGGACCTTGTCCTTTTGAAAGCGCCTTAAGGAGAGTAAGACTAATGTATCACTGAGAGAACTTGTCTACAGCTGTCCCTGGATCACTGAGCCATGTTGAAACGCAGATACGTTTGTTGCATTTTGATTACCCTGTATGTATGTTAATAGGGATCTTAGTAGTATTAAGGTTGAAATTACATACTGTTTCATAAATATTTAATATTATTAAATCATAGTATTTATAAGCAGAAAGTTATGAAATATAGCATAAAGTGGGAGAAATTGATAGAAGTAGCAATCAAATATACTGGATGAAGAAAAATTGTTTAGGGTAAATCAGAAATTAGGAATTGGGAAATACTAAACATACTAAACTAAAGTAATAACCAAGATTGGGGCTTATTTGACTATTGTACTATTTGAACAAAAATTGTGGAAGAGGCAATGATGAACAGGAAAAGTAATAAAAATACTTTCTGATAAAAATTATAGAGTAGGGAAATCATTATTACTGTGTACGAAAAAAACTGAATAATCACTTTGAGGATGTGATCTTTTTTATTGGTTATCTGATATAAATATCTAGCACAAAATAAGTATCTTGAAATGTGATTTTGGCTAAGATAAATCAAGTTGCCATGAGATAAAATAAATCTTAGTGGCTTAATAAAATAATTTGTAGTTTCTTATTCACAATGCATTTTGAACATACACAATGTGCCCCAATATTATAGACTTTTGCCATTTTGAACACAAATCCTATAATAGTTTTGTGTCTGGAAAAGAAACAAGATGGAGATCTTTACATTCTTCGTGTGCTGTAGTCTTAAAATGTAGCACAACGTGCACTGACAATTCAATGACAAAGAAATCAGGAGGAGAGAAATGAAATTGTGTATCAAAGGTACAAAAGTAGTGACTGAGCTATCCTGAAGGCACAATTCTGGAAAAGACACACAGAGAATCAGATAGAACCCACCCCACTTTAGCAGCCCAGCCAATACTTGAAATGGCAACAGACAAAGATAAAAAGCAATTAACTAGAAGTGAGATTTCTGCATAAAAGTCCTAAGAAGTGATTTTCTAGAGGTGAAAATAGTTCAGAAGCATCAAATACAGCAAATAAATAACAGTGTTACAATATATATAGAGGAAATCTTTTGGCATCTCAAATTCGAGACCCTGGATCTCTTTTAAATTATGGTGATTTTTTTTCAGTTTTCGTGATAATCCCAAAACTCTGAACCCTTAGACACATATATTCAGTTTTAAATCATCCATAATTTTTATATCTATAAAGTTTTGAACAATCAAATCTGGAAGGAGGAGAATTTAGTGTCCATTTTATACACATGCTCACATTCTTACTCTCCAGTCACTCCCTAGGAGAAAGATGTGGCAACAGGCTTCTGTAAACACTCCCAGTCTTGAAAAGCTTTGGGACGTTCTCTGTCCTATAGGGTTACAGTAATTCAGAAATGACCCAATGGAAATAAGATTTAAAATCTAAGATTACTTCCAGATCAAATAATAAGAAGAACAACAACCAAGGTAACAACAGCAACTAAGTTATTACCAACCATATGTGGACGAATTCACTCTCCATAAAATTACAGCAGTAATATTTATTAAAAATGCAGACAGTCATATTTTACATGCTTTGTAATGAGAACATACACACACATTTTCAAGGGTAGAGCTAAGAAAACAAACAAGCAAATAACAACAACAAAATACCCTGTCATTAAGTCAATTCCAACTCCCAAAGACCCAATCAGACTAAGGAGAACTCTGTACAGTGTTTCCAAGACTATAGATATTTATGAAAGCGCATTGCCACATTGTCCTTAACTGCTTTAACCACTAAGATGCCAGGGTCCACTAAAGCAGAGATTACTGATATTGAATTGACTTGCCCAAAGTTATTGTATTAAGTAAATAAAATTGGATTAATGTTCATATCTATATGATTTCTAAATATATATATTTTATTCATTACTAAAGGCATATTTGTGTCATCACAGGTATAGGTTAGAGTGGCCATACATTTAATTCAATGTCTATCCTATTTATAAATTGATAAAATGTTGATTATAGTATTGAGATGATTTGATAATTATTTATAAAACATGTTGATTAGTTGATAATGTTAGGATGGAGGGAGTCTATAGCAATTGGCTCTTATTCAAAATTATTATTAACAACTTTGATCATGTCAGGTGATCATTTATAAGTGTCTATTTGAATAGAGAAGAATCATGTATATGTTGGAATTTATTGAAACTGTGAAAGTAGAGGACAAATGTAATTGCCTTACTATTTTTGTGGAAAATCATACTGGCACTCAGCTGACTGTGAGCTCAATGTAGCAGACTAATCCTGTACTATCTCCAGTCTTTTAATGCATGATAGGCAAAAGAATCCCACAACCTCACTGAATGTATTCATAAGTCATCTAAAACCACCTGGACTTATGATTTGAGGACCATATTTTAAAAATGACATCAATATCTTGGATGCTGTTCAAAGAGAATTATCAACATGGTCTTGATACTGAAAGAGGTATCATCTGTTGAGAAAATGGAAGCTACTGAGGCTATTTAGTCAATGATAAAATTCAAGTAGTGGCAAACACTTGAAGTCTAACATGATGATAATGACAAACAGAAAATATTTTTATTTAGTTGAAACCCAAAAATTTATCATTTTCAACATTGATCTTCATTTCTGTGCTCTGAAAATGGATAAAATAATTTAGAAATATAAAGGTACAGCCATTCAAGGCAAATGAATTAAGAACCACGGTGATCAGGTGGTGAGTAAAATTTCATCTGTTGTTCCAGACGTGCCATTTTTCCTTAAATAAATTAACATAGTTCCTGGTAAACAGTATTGCTATGAAAAATTCCTAAATCTAAAATGCTACCAGTACTAGTAAATAGCAGAAGAAACATTCCAGTCTGCTACATGTCCTTCTGCTGGATGTCAGATTTTGTCTGCAGGCACTATAACTTCCTTTCCTTCCCCAAAACATTGCACTACTCTCTTATATGTATAATATCATGTAGACTAAGGCTTTTGGTATTGTATCCACCAGAAATGTCCAACATAACGGACATTTTAGTGAGGTATTTGTTTGTCAGAGCATGAGAACTAAATTTCACATGGTTTTTGTTGCAGACTTCTATGAGATTTCTGGCGGTCCAGAGGTTTGGGATATGCTGAATTGCATAATCTAAGATGAAGGCAGACATGCTAGATCTTATACATTTGAATACTCTCTATTCCAAAATAAATTACAGAGTCTCTTGGATTTTGTAGGCAACATGTTCTTCACATCAGTGTGAAATTCCAACCTTTTATAGAGTGACCTCTAAAAGTGTTAGTTTTGTCTGGGAGCCATTCAAGAGAAGGCCGTGAAACAAGTTCAGGTTGCCAAGAAAGCTGCCTTTAGTTGGAAGATCCAGCATTGCTCTAAGTGTCATTGGCACATAACAGTGCTGTTTGGAGCATTTACAGTCCCCTCGATGTGAATCAAAGGATGTTGGTCCAAATTCACTAGTTTCTCCATGAGAGACGAGGTGCCAAAGTACTTCTGTAAATATGATGGCCTTAGAAACCCTTTGGCACAATTCTGGTCTGTTCTCTATGGTCCTTATGAGTCAACATAAATTAGTTGAAGATATGTGTGTGTGCATTGTATAGCACAGATCCTTAGGACTCTGAAGCAAATTTGCTCCATCCCCTGGAGGTAATCGATTGTGAGAAAACGTTTTGATTTTCTATAGAACCCCATTACCATCACATACTCTTTGTGACCCTATAAAAGAGAGCAACATTGCCAATGTGGTATTCTCTTTGGAAAATCATCACCCAGTCTTTGTCCTATTTAATGGGATGGTGGTTTTCAAGTGCCAATCATTTGGTTAGCAGCTGAACCCTGAACCAGTTGGCTACCAGGGCATCTTACAGGGCTTTGGAACATCTGTTGCTGTGGGCTGATTCTGAATCATAGCAAACCTATAGGCTAGGACAGAGAGTTATTTCCTGATAAGATTTCTAAGACTGCAATGTTTACAGAAGTGAACGGTCATGTTTTTTTACATGCAACAGCTGGTAAATCTGACATGCTAATTTTTTAATTAGTAGCAGACAAGTGACACTATATCGAGTATAAATCTTAGTAATGACTGAGGAAAAATCACTATGAAAAATGGGAATAGACAGTTTTTTGTTATATACACATGTTAAATAAGCACACGAAGAAATGTTGAAATAGATATTAGGTTAATACTATCAACAAGCCAAATCCACAATGAATAATACTTCCATACATAGAGTGAATTTTATAACATAAGTAGTTAATACAAATACATGGAGGACAAAAATAACCAGACAAAATGTAGCAGATAGAAGTTTTTCCAAGGATATGCAGAGCTAAAACATGTATGCATGCATTACTATTGGGAAAGTTACATAATTACTTCCTTAAAAGTCAGAGAGCTACGTATGACACAGCAATTGTACTCTTGTATATCCGCCCAGGAGATTATAAATTTTATTCAAATATATCTATATGAATATACTGGTCCATTTTGGCATTATTTTCAATAATCATTTGCATATTGAGAGATGAATTGCTAAACAAATTGGTTGGACATAGACTAGAGTCGTAATATATAAAAGCATGAATATCTGCACTTATTGAAATAGGTCACACATAAAAGAACAAGTATTTAACACATAGACTAGACATATCTTTTGATATCAAAGAATATAATGATACCAAGAGCAGCAGGGCAAGGAAAATAAGGAGTTAGAGAAAAATAGGATAATAGTAATTTCTCCCAACTGCAGAAACCGGTGTGAAAAGTCAGCCTTTAAGTACAGCTGTCACAGTTTGTGCCAATATGAGTACATTAGCTACTCTTTGGAATATATTTGTCCACATCCACATTCCAAATGTTGCCCTGACACTGGCTCTTTAAAAACATAGCCTCAATCTCTGGGGAAGAAAGAGAGCACTGGCTATGGTAAAAGAGAGTTCGTCCTAATCTTTACTATACTTGGAAGAACTTAAAGGGCTTGAGAGCAACATTATGCCTAGGGTTAAGAGAAGAAGAGCCTAGAAAGTGTTGATTTACTCATGTGGTTTATTCTGAGTTTCCAATTAATTGATAGAAAAAGTGGACCAGTGCTCTGATTGCCACGTCCCTCTGAGTTGGATGGTGCCCACCTTGAAGAATGGCCGTGTGTCAGGGCTGAAGATGGAGAAGGGAGCAGAGGAGCTGCTGCTGCTCTGGGGAATCAGATGTAGACAATCCCCACACAAATCATTCAATGGTTTCAGACTCAAAGCAGCAGTCCTAGCATCCTCCTAGGTCTAATCCTTCCGGTTGAATTACCAACACGAATCCTATTGTCACTTTGGCCATGGGGAATCTGGAAGACTGGCAATGCAGATGCAATCTGTGGTACATCTAAAAGAGGAGAGAAAACAGTCAATGTCCAGGGACCCTGCTACCTGCTGACCATTCCCCAGGGCCAATTACACCCGCTGCCTCACCTTTTTGAAAAAGAAGTCATCATTCAATTGGGAGCAGTCTGTGAGAGTCATGTGCACCCTTTTAAGTGTTCGCCGTATGCTTAGTCTTTTAGTACTTTTCATCTCTTCTGAGAGGCAATACTAAGTTACATCTATCTGTGCTCACCTCAGCAGCACACATGCTAAACTTACATCTTTCTATAGTTAAGCTGTGCTTTTTCATCTGTTTGATGTTATCTGGGAAGACCGTTGGTGCAGTTTGCAAACGCTACTACTAACTGAAAAATTACTAATTTGAAGGCACCCAGAAGTGCTTCAGAACAATATGGTCAGGGAATTGGCTTCTGCAGTATAAGCCAGAGAAAACTTCAAGGATGACAATTCTCTGACCCAATGAGGTGACCCTGAGTAGGAATTTACTCTAGGATAGTTGAGTAAATTTGAATGAAAAAAACTCAGTGAGCAAGTATCATCCAAGTCGCACATGGTAGGAAACAGTAGTTGATGTAGGTTTTGAAGGGCACGAACTATTTGGATTGGAAGTGAAAAGATGCAGAAGAAATTCAATTTACAAGAGTCTAGAAAGACTAAAAGATCAGCAACTTAAAGGAGACAGGGATTTTCCTTAATTTTTCATGTTATCAATATCCTATTGAATTCCCCCTTCCTCTGAACACAATTGTTGTTAGAGATAACTATATTTTATTTTAATATGTACTGATTTCTACTCTTTGCTAAGTATATGGATTAATAAAAAATCAAATTTTAAAAGAGTTGATATCAACAAGAATGGGGTTGGAGTTCTAATTGATAATTTTCTATTTGGTGTTCATAATTGGTCTGTTTCTTTTTCACACTGTGGTGGATTGTGTGTTGCTGTGATGCTCAAAACTATGTCATTTGTATTTCAAATGCCACCAGTCACCCAATGTGAGCAACATTTAGCTGAGCATCTGGAGTAAGAAAGAAGTTTCTTTAACATTTATTGTTATTTTTTAATTTGCTTACAAACCTAGGGTAGCTTTTCCTTTAGGAGGCAGATCTGGCAATATATGACTTCTCTTTTAGCATCAACACAACTGCTCATGCAATAGAAATGTGACCACTTGGTAAAAATTTAATATAATTGATAAGAAACATGGATTTAGCACTAATGTTTTAGAATTAACAGCTGGTCCTTTTTCATTCTTATAGCTGCAGGATCTTGACCTGTGTACTGATAGATGACATCATCCTGAACAACTCTGGAAAAGTTATTCTTAATTTTAATAATCAGAGAAAGTAGGGCTTTCTTTTCTTGGTAGCTTGCATTACATAACTATATGTAATCACAAGGCACAATCTACTGTTTTTAATAGTTGAATTGAACAGAGCTGTAACAGACATTCATGCTTTTGTTTCTTCTTTTCACTTTTGCTGAATTCTTCAGGCGATCATTGACTCTATGAAAGACACTTTTAATATGAACACCATAGTATATTCTTTATTATATATTTTTATACAAAACTTCAACTGCCTTTATTAAGTTGTATCTATTCCATGAAAACTTTCCATTTATTTTCCTTTAAAAGGATTTAGGCAGAAATTAATCCCTGATGACAAGTCCTTCATACTTTGCTGATGAGTTAGGAAGATAAAACTTCCTCTGGAGACCATAGACTGTCTATTGTATGAGGGGTTAGTAGGATCTCAGCTGTCTGGTGCATAATTCTATTTACGGATGGCACTGCATTGGAGAGTAGGATTCTGAAAACTACAGTGTCAACCAAATCAGCCCTTTCTCATTTTTGTTTGGCGTGCAGATTAAAGACAGTCTTTAAACATTTAAATTGTTAAAGATTTAAAAAGCCAAAATATTTCAAGGTTTATGAAAATGACCTTAGTCATTTTAGATTTTAGTGTCCATAATGCGCAGTGATTGTATGTGTGTACGAATGGGCAACAAATGGCTGTATTTGTGCTACAACAGCAAGTGGAGGAGCTACAATTGACATCGTAAGATTTCTCAGTGCCTAAAATATGTGCTGTCTAACCTCAGACAGAAGAAAAACTCACCAATCATGTTGTACAGAAGAAGTACTAAATTAACTGGAATCACAAATTCTCAGTCCTAATTCCAGTGAGGCTAACATGGTAAACCCCTGACTTATATGTCCTTTTTGTTGTTTTAGCTGGAGCATGTAACTTTACTTAGTTTACCATATAGGTTAGAAAAATAATGATAAGACTGATTGATAGTCACCTATAAGTGAAAGATCTCACATTTCAATTAATTTTATGTGTGTACCCATTTGCACTAGACTTAATTTGATGCAGACATAATTTGGCCAAGGCATTCTATAGATATACATTTAATTTTAGAAAGTGACTCAACTGCAAGCAATAGAAGAGAAGTGTTACAGATTAACAGATAAAATTCCCTCTTTCTCTAGTAGAAACAATGCTACCCCCTTCATCTTTCCAAGGAATCTGCCGTGAACATATGAAACAAAATGCATACGAAGGTTAACATCACCTTTTCATTGTAGACACAGTGATAGATATATGCCAGTATGTAGAGAGTATGTATGGACAGTTTTTGATATATGCAGGAATATGTCCCAGATAAAGTGTACCGAAGGGACCATCTTGTCCTTGATACCTCTCAACTGGCCTTGTAAAATAATAAAACCCCTCCAATTAATAAAGTGTCAGTTAGAAAGTGACAGAGTTGGAAGTAAATCACAGGAAGATTCACTTTTAAGCAGAGGACTGAGAGCAGGTCTATGCCTCTCTCAGTGGCCTTTAACGCTGTGTGTGAAGACAATTGAAGGAAGCTTCAGGAAGTCTGAATGCCAGATGCTGGAGAGGCCAGCGGGTAAGAGACAGACAGACAGACTGCCAGGACTTTCCCCACACAATCAGGGCCTTTCCGGTTACATTCCACTGCACGTAATGATGCCACATTTGTCTGTGAGCCAAGTTCCAGTTTAAGTGTACCAATCGGCTGGAAACAAAGATCAACACCTGGACATGCCTGTTTTGATGGCCTGCTTGGCTCCTGGGGTGGCCTGGGTCCAGAGAGGATATGTACCACAATGCCCTTGACGTGGGTCCTTGGGGGAATAGGAAAGGGGGCAAAGATAGGGGCAGGAGGAAGAGTGTTAGCTATAAATCCAAGACAAAACTGTATGCTCACTGGCTCATCAGTGAGTCAGAAGTGACCCCTAGTGGGATCTAGGTTTTTTTCTTTCTCCTGAGTTACAATGATGCCACAAGTGATGTCAACCATTCTTTGATAAAGCAAAACAAAGAAAAGAACATGCATTTCTAAATTAATTTTTATAGATGAATGCATTTTGAAAACTGAAAGAGAACACAAAGGGAGGAAAGGAACCCAAAGCAACGCTAAGACAAAAAACACAGACTGTCTCTCCACTGCCCATCTATTTTCAACATTTGGAGGCAAGGTTTACCTTCCCTGAAATAAACAGCAGGGTTAACTCTGGAGCCCTGATGACAGGGTGGGCTATATATTGGATTGCTAATCTCAAGGTTGGCAGTTCAAAGCCAGGAACATCTCTGCTTTCGTCTCCCGGGATGATTTATAGTTTTTGAAGTTCACTGGGACAATTTTACTTTGAACAAAGGGTTGCTAGAAGTCAGAATTCATTCCACAGCTGGTTTGGTTTGAGAGTTTGGAAGTACTTGGCAATGGTCTTAAAAGCAAAACCGGAGTGCCTTCATAAAGGATGCAGGCTCGATGTCGTCCAAGTACTCTGTAAATGCCATCTTTATGAATCAGGAGTCTTCATGCTGCTAACCCTCTTCACCATCTGAATATTCTCCTCACAAGCATGCTCCTTTCCAGTGAAAGCGTTTTCCATTAACTGCTTCCTTATTCTGAAATTATCCCATAACTGTTTCTATCTTGTCATTCAGTCTCAGTTTAAATGACATCCACGTGGAGAGACATGTACACTTTACCCAAGGTGTCAGAGAACCAACAATTGCCACGGAACGCTATCTTTTTTGTTTCATAGGAGTCATTTTTGTCATATAATTCTTACATGCATTGATTTTTTATAGTATTATTTGCCTTTCCTCTTAGAATATCCATTTTATGAAATGTGGTATAGATATTTATTCATTGAACAACAAATTATTAAAAACACTAACAAACACAGAGTATTGGCAAATTTTCCCTTTCCCTGATGTGGGAAACTAAAGAAAAAATTGCGCATTTCAAGGATGGTGTTGGTGAAAATTATTGAAAGTGATCGGATGGCGCCTAACAGTAGCAGCAACAGCACAACTCTTTCATGCCCCTTACTGCTGGGAGCTGTGGCTTGTTGAATTCAAGTGTTTCATCCAAAATCATATCTTTCTCTCAGGAAGCAGGTCCACACAGAGAAACGGAATACATTTCCCAAGAGAGGCATATATATTCTGGGGGCTTACAAGATCCTATAATTACAGGTAACCTCATAAGTAACACAATGGGCTGTACCTGACCCCTAAAAGTCTGAGAGTATATTGGAGGAGCTACCTAGCACCAGTGCCCTGGGCAGCTAAGGGGGAGTTCCTCTCTTCCGAATCTAGAGAGCAATAGAATTTCTGCCTCTGTAGTTAATGTAACAGACTACATAGCAGGCGGTCATGGACTTGTAAGATGTAGCTTTAATGGAGCACTGTTATGGGAGAATATTGTGGGTTATGATATTAATCATGAAAATGTGATTGTGACTCACTTCCAACTCACAAGGGTGAAGACATCCCTCTATCTCACAAATCCAGTTTGAAGGCTTCTTAATATATGAGAATAAAGAATTTATCTATATACACTCTATTCTCATTCTCTGCTTCCCACAACTTAGCAGGCAGGCATGGGTAGTATTTTGCTCTTCAGTTTCTGTTGACATAGAAGGCTAAGACATCCATGTAATTTGTAAGCTTTCACTTAGCAACTATCATGAAATACTGACTTGTGAATGTATTGAAGCTTCCAAGAGCTGAGTTTCTCAATCACAGTGAGGGTGCCATACAAGCAAGTATCAGGCTTCCCTAGCATAAGAACCCACTTGTCCTTTTAAGGTGCATAGAGAAGTGTCAGGTCGATAATCATATTTTCAATTCAACAAATTTCAACAGCAAGGTTGGGCTGATTACTTCAAGGGACAGAGCCTCAAAAAGGCTGTTATTGTAAAATAAGTTGTGTTATTTTAAAATAAGGAGAATGGAGTGAGTCTAGAAATTGAACAAATAACTACAATGCACCCAAAATATTTGTACTACACAAAATTGCCTTGGTAGCATAGAAAATGATAAATCAAATAACTTTTGCTGAGGTCCTGCCTTTCACCAGACACTGATAAGACACTAGAAATTTAGCCAATGACCAAAATCAGTTTCTAATTTAGTAAGAGACTGACTTCTTGTCTCCAACTAAATAAATAAATACACTCTGTATTTTTGGACTATGATAACATTATGAACAATGGTGTTCAAAGTGGAAGTTGGAAAAAATTGAGATAGGAAGCAATGTTTGTTGAGAACACTTAAATAATACTAATTAAAATGAAACACTCAAAACTGTAATGTCCTCTTTTTTTGGTTTTATGGCACATTGTAAAAAGGCATGTTCAGTTATCACCAAAAGTTAAATATGAAGTGGTAGGATGTATTCCATAGTTCTTCCCACTATAATTTTGAAAATGATTGCATTTTAAAGCCATCTCTTACATTTCTATCATTCTCTGAGTTGGAAGTCTTTAGCAGATTCCTTCATGAAGTTGTGGTTGCCTGGGTTATATTACTATCCCTTCTCTACTTTTGTTTACCAGAAGACTTTTCAATTCTTATTTTGCATTTTTATCTAACAATCTCCCTTTTCCCTCTAGTGGGAACAGCACAGTGTCTTCCTACAGGAAGACTGTTTGTTAAGGTTTAACCTGTAACACAAATATGCCTTTATCTCATCTAGTGCATGCTGTAGAGCCCAAATAGTGGAGTCATTTGTCTATGTAGGATTCTCTGTGCATTGAAGTTGTAAGCATCGCTAGGTCACAAAACGACAAGGAACACTCCTCAGAGGAATTGTAGATGTGTTTCCAAACCTTCCAGGTACAAGCAACTGTATGCTGTGTGTATAAGATAAATAGTGTAGGCCAATAGAATATATAAATAGACTATTAGGGTGCAGTATGTATGAAAAATGTTCCTTCTGAGTTTCTGCAGTCACGCAGAAGAAGATTGTAAAGCAAGAAGAGTATTAAGCGAGCAAATCATAATGCTATGATCATAATGCCCTGAAGATGAGGATGGTCCTCTAATAATTCTATGTTGTTCTCTCTAAATTAGAGTCTGACTCGATATATATCGTAAGAGTTTGTGCCGCTTAAACATAGATATTCTTTCATCTCTTGCCTGGGTACATTTTGATAATAAAGATTGAAAATCACATTGATAGAATCATGCCATGTCTTAAAATTTAATTGCAATTTAAAAAACCATACAATGACAATTCAAAAAATGTTCCCTTAATATAAAATAATATGTTTAAGGAGCAGTGTCACCTGAATTTCTGGAAAAGCAAAGAAAGTAATTTCTGTGGCATGAGTGTTGACTCAAAGCATCCCTCTAGGACAGGATAGAACTTCCTTGTGAGTTTCTGAGACTATACCCTTAACGGGTATCAAAATCGGCATCTTGCTCCCTGAGATGCTGGTAGTATCTGGCTACTGACCTTCTGTTGAGTGTCCAATGCATGACCACTGTTTTCAGTCAAAAGTAGGAGCTCTCCTGTTATCTTATATTTCTGTCATGTTTTTGAAAGAGATATTTTGTAGACCATCATTGGTTTCTGGGACTCTAGAGAGCATGCCTTGACATAAATGTCATCGATAATCTTTTCCTTAAAACTCAAAACATTCAAACTTGTTTATGAGCTTCCAGGTAAAAACAAATATCCACATAATTTTTTTAAAGGAGCAGTATGGTTAATGGAAAAGATATTTAAGTTATCGATGAATTCATTTTCTTTGATCCATGATGAATGGGCCTGGAAAAAGCAATCAAGAAATCAAAAGACAAATTACATTGAGTAAATGTACTGCAAAAGATATCTTCAATATCTTAAAAAGCACAGATGTCATTTTGAGGAGGGCCTAAGCCATGCTGTGATGTTTCCAATTGTTTCATGCAACATTCAAAAGCTGATTGCGAATAAAGAAGCCTGATGAAGAATTGGTGACTGAATTATAAGAATGATGAAAACATTGACTGTACTATGGACATGCAGAAGATGAACAAATCTTTCTAGAAGTTGTTCAGTCAGAATGCTTGTTAAAGAGGTGTTGGTAAATCTGTACCCTGGGCATGTTAAGGGGAAAGAACAGTTACTGGGGAAAGACTTCATGTTCATTGTAGAAGTTTGGCACAAAAAAGGAAGAATCTCAAGGAGAGGTTTGACACAATGACTACAACAATGTACTCAAACATAACAATGGGATACAAGCAGGCAGATTTTCATTTTTGTATATAAAGGTTTTATGAGTTAAAATTAATTTCACCAGAATCTGATAATAATAAAAAATTTAAAAGGACTCATGATAAATGCATATGTAACATAAGTATGTATTGTGACTATCAAAATATCTCCATGAGGGTAAATTAAAATTGTTAAAATCATGAAAACACTTATTAAAAGAAATATTAGTAGGAAGTGAGAGGGAACCAAAAATAAGACTGGATATTAAGAATGAATCATATCGCCCCTCTTACCCTCTCCTATCAAGTACTGTTGACACTCTATAGTGTCTATAGATTTATCTTAGGACATCACCCACACATCACACATAAAGAAAAATACCTATCAAAATTACTTATACTTCATCATATTATAGAGCATTCAGAGACAAATTATTTGGAATGAATCAACTGAAATTGTTTTCTTAGAAATGTTGTCAATTTGTATAAATCTTAATCATCTGTGGCATATAAACTCTTCTCTATTAATAAATATAGCATTTAAGTATCTGTTAGTTGAAGACTCATCCTTGGCACCAGGAAAGTCTTGTTCCTGCAATTATTGCATTCATGATTTAGGGTTTCTGACTCAGTCAAACAAGGGCTTAAAAGACTGACTTGCAGAGGTGTGAACTGACAATGGCAAAAAGATCCTGAAGACATTTTGACTTCTGTATAGTTGTTCAATTCCACTGTAAGTTCTACACTAGGTTTGAGAGCACTTCAATGCAATCATTGATTATTTTATATGCAAATACATCCTTTGAAATGGGAAGTTATGCCATTTGGATGTGGTGTGAACATGTCTACATCATGAATGACGGTGTTGCCTGATTTGTCCACCTTCGTGTTGTTTAATAATCTTTTTTATTTCAAAATTCATGCCTTTCTTTTGAATCTTGCAGTAGCTATATACCAATGGAATTACTGTATTTGGGACTCCTGATACACTCCATGGCAATATTTTCCAAATAAAATTAGACAGAGGAAAATTGCTATGCCACTCAGGAGACACATGATCCATGAAATTGGATTCTACTGTTTATGGGTCAAAATAAAAACTGTTATATGATAAACTTTAGTTCTAAGGAGAGAATGTTCACATTAAAATAGTGAGAGAAAGAAAAGCATAATGCATGGATAAGCATATAACATAAGCATTTACTATGACTATGAAAACATACAGGAGGATAGCTTACAATTAGTTTTAAAATCATGTAAACCTTTATTAAAGAGAAATATCAAAATGTCACGCCATGGTGTCTTGATATAATGTGTGTTGTTCTTCTTGTTGTTGTTGCAGGTGCCATTGTATTTGTACTAATCCATAGCAAGTTTCTTCACAACAGAAGGAAGCATTACTCTTCCTGTGTGAGCTTCACAATGAGTCCTTCGCTTCTTCTCATGGTTGCAACTTCAGTAAAACTCACGTTCCTTTAGGGCCTCCCTCTCCTCTGCTTCTCTTTCCAAACACAATGGCTTTTACTTTCAGCAGGCCATGGAACTTTACATATTATTTTCCAGTGCCACAATCCAAATGTCTCAATTCTCCTTCACTCTTCATTACTCAGCGTCCGATGTTCACATGCGTCTGAAGCAATCGAAAAGACCAAGACTGAGGTTGGGTTCCTCATACTCCTCAACGTAATATCCTTGCTTTTCAATCCTTTTCAGAAGCCTTGTGCAATATACCTACCAGATGCATCCGGTCTTTGAATTTCTTCATGGTTACTTCCACAGGCAAAGATTATGGATCCAAGCAACAAAAATCCTTGACAAATTCATTTACCTTTATTCTTTTTCTCCAGTTATTGTGATGTTGTATACTGACCCAGTTGTAAGGATGTGGGTCTTTCTGACAGGAAGCTATAACCCGTACTGAAGGCTGCCGTACTTCAACTTCAACAGCAAGTGTTTCATGTTCTGCTCACTATCTAAAAGTAAGCCTGTGCCATCTACATACTACAGGTTGCAGATAAGTCTTCCTCCATTCTCTCTTCTATGTCTATTCCTGTGAGGACACCAAACTTTCCAAATTGATGTCTTGTAAATACTGAATCTTTTGTTGAGGGATGAAAAAGATGGAAATACCACCATCAAAAGTATTATCCTAGATAGGGGATATAGTTCTGAAGACATTTTCATCTCTTTAATCCTTTGACAAGGGATCCTGTTCTTACATTTCATACCAAAATGGCAAGTTTGGTATCAACAAACTAACAAAGTTGATTCCTTTAAGTGTTCTTTCAGTTTTAGTAACAAAATAAGTCTGAAGCAATAAGATCAGGGCTGTAGACCACAGGGGGTATAGTTTCCATAAAATTCTCATAGCACAGCCCTAACTACCCTCAGCGAATGAGCAGTTGCATTCTCATGATGGGAAAACAAAACAAAACAAAAACCTTGGCTCAAGTTTCCTGGTCTTTTTCTCAACAATGCAATTTTCTGTTTTCTTACAGTTTTTTCTATAATAAATCCTTGGGCTCATCCTATGTCCTTTGAGAAAATATATCAAGATTTTCCCTACACAATCTTTCCAAAAACAGTCCTCATATCCTTCAGACTTGATCACTCTGTCTTGAATTTAACTTAAATGATAGTTCCCCATGGAAACCTCTAGTTTGAGTGTATCTTTTTAAAAAATCTATTAAAATATTGAGGCAATATCATCTGACCAACTCTGGCAACACACATTCTGCATATACAAGGTAGCAAGAGAATCACCATTTTCAGTATTAGCTGCCCAAGCCTGATTCAAAATAGGCTGATTTCAGACATGTTTCCATGTTCCACATTTTTAAACCAATTCTGATACCAACCTTCCCTGAAAAGTGTTTTGTCAACATCAGGGCTAAATTGGGTTATTAATTGCAATAAATTGCACAGAACATACAGATAGTACTCACAGTGCTGGAGTTTATTAGGGAAATTAACAGGATATATAGTCAAGGATCAAAAATATTCAGGGTACAGTTCTTTGGTCAGGACAACTTCTCTTCCTTCCCTGCCTTCCTATAGGCAGGCAGCTCTTTGAGCTCTGGCTTCTTGTCCTGACATTTTCTCTTCTGCAGTATTATTAGGAAGTGCTCTCAGTGCCACTGATACATGCCCAAAGGACTCACCACTCTCCACCATAAGCCTTGGCAAGAAAGGGTTCAGATCTAGTTCTATGGGTCAAAAAAACTAGCTCCCCTAATTACATGCCTGGCGGTACAGCACGCAGTAACTGACCCTCTCGCCCAGAGGCAAGCCGATGTACTTCTTTACAGACCTGGAAATCTACCCCTGTAAAGCATGCTCTTCCTTTTGCCCTTTCACTCCTATGTCGTTTCTATGCTTCTACTTCTGCTGCACTCCACCCAGTTCATCTTTCCTGATTTTAGTGAGATCTCCCCTTTCTACTTCTAAGGTGACTGATTTAGACCCAGCAGCAAGATGACAACATTCATCAAAGCTCTCATTAGAGCTCTATATTTTTATAATCATCGTCAATGCTATTAACAATGACTCATGACATAAATTGTATAATCCTCTCGACATCTATCATCTTACCCATACTGATGAAGAAAAGAGAAAAGACATTCCATCTACCTGGACCCATCTGTCCTTTGCAAAGTTTATGTCTGCAAAAGCTATATTAAAAAGTTCACTCTTGTGCAGCTACTCTAGGACAAGTATTTTATGTAGAGAGCATAGCCGTCAGTAGTCCTCCACTGATCACAGAGATATGTTTAGGTAAAATATGTTGAAATTATTAGTTCTAATGATAACCACTTTGACTTTATTTGAAATGAATGCATATATGGATGAAATTAAAGCCAAATAGCAATAGTGTTTTACTTATCTCCATATCATGTTAAATATGTGTTCTACTTTTATACACTTGATATCAAAATCACTTTGAAAATAAAAAAAGTGAGATGTATGTGCTGCATGCAAGAAATAGTTTTATTAGCTACATCCAATTCTTTAGTGCTGATTTCTGAACTCTTTCATAACTTTTTGAGGCCAGGGACATATATGCTATCAGATGTTGGTGGAAGGGATTTGGGGTAGTGTAAGATAGTATGAGATGTGGTTGTACTATAAAAAGTGTAGTCCACTACTTCCAGCACAAATTTCCATGAGAGCAACACAGTTGAGAAGATAAATTTGGATTTTAAGGAAATAAACAATCCTACACTGTCATTTATTCAATATACATTTATGAAATTGTGACCCTGGAAGTTTTATCCCCCTTACAGACACAACGCAAGCATCTAATTTTGTTATAAATCTAGCAAAGGCAAGCGACAAATTGCTTCATTTTCTCCTCCACTGGGTAGATTGAGAATTAACTAGGACTCAAGAAAATGAAGAGGAAGCATGGTGAGTGGGATGGAGAGTATTGAATGAGAGTAAACACATCTTGGCCCTAGTGCTTCTCCATCAGCAAGTTGTTTTCAAACACTTTTAAATAATATTCAAGATCTATGCTCCTACATTCCTTATAATTTCTAAGCTATGCCCAAGGGCATACCAGGAAGAGAAGAGCATACAGACCACAGCAAGGGGCATTGTCTGGGAGGATGACATGTACATGATCATAAAAATTGTGTGCAGAGTTTCAGAAGAAATGTTTTTTTGCAACAAATCCATTCTAACTATAAATACATATTTCATAAACTCAGCTTATTAGTATCAATGTAATTACAAAGCTAAAACAGTAGTAGATTCCTTTTTGAACTTTCTCATAACTCTAGCCAGAGTGATCATTATTATCCAATTAAAAAGATGCGTCCAACCACTTGAGCCCGAGTGATTTTGTGGTTACCATTGTGCTGCAAGGTTAGTAGTTTGAAACCACTTGCATCTCCACAGGAGAAAGACAAGACTTTCTATTCAGTAATTAAATAATGACAGTCTCAGATACTCACAAGGGCAAGTCTACTTTATCCTGTAAGGTCATTATGAGACAGTAACTGGACGACAGTAAGTTTATGAGGTTTAGCTCAATTGTTTTTCCAAATCACATGGTTTAATCTGGGTGTGCGATAAACAAATACTGTGTATCGCTGCTGGTGCTTTTATATTCTGTTCCAATTTCCTGGGTTTTTCATGAAATCCAATATTATGGTAACTAGTATTTGTGGACTTATCTCAATAATGGTCACTGGGAAAGAGAGAGTTACTAAAGTAAAAGAAAATACTAAAAAAAGACACAGCTAGTTATGACTAATGTAACTATGTAATTCAATGTGGAAATATTTTACAACTTTGTTGTTATTCATATAATCTAAACAGCATCACATTTATGAAATTTATAACTATGGATATTTATCATATATTATTCTGTGATCGTGATTCATAAAAAACATTGCTCAGTATTCTGTATGATCTGAGCAGGGTAGAGAATTGCATACGTGACTCTTCTAACCACAGGCTCTGTAACTTATATCAAACCACCTTTTTGATTGTGTGGGGTTGGGCACTAGAATGTGCACAAAATTCTGTTGGACTCAGTTGTGAGTGCACTAAATTCTGGGAACTGGGTTTACTGAACTACAGAGCTAGAGATGTGTGTCTTCTGTTTGAGGGTTGCAGTGGAGTGACATGCCTGCAGGACCTTTATTACAAGCCCTGAAAGAACTTGTAACATTTCCTGACTGAACAACTCTATCCTGAGCATTTCTGCCTGAATTATAACCTGTTAACTTCAACAATAAACCCTGTAATTGTTATCCATCTCTGTCATTTCTGTGTGGCCATTGCAAAGAATTATAGAGGTTAGCTAAAAAGGAGATAAAACTTGTGGGAGACAAGACAATCCGGTATGGAAAGGAGGTCAATGGGGTGGGTAACTGACACCTTGAGTTCCTGCAGGGGGTGACATCGACTCTAATGAGGACATTGTGACTATATAAGTCTATTATTCTAAGTCTATACTCACCTGATCTTTGTAATACTGAGCTATATATTAGTTGTAACTATCTATTCATGGTGTCTCCACAAATGTAAAATAGACATTCAAACAGCCAGATCCTGTTTTTTAATGTCTGTCTGTCTGCCCTCCTGAAGTTTATCCATGCTGACAGCATCTATCAATGTAAGGCAGTTCCAGAGCATACACCAAATAAATACAGCTGCTGAAACATTATTACAATGACTATGATGCAGGTTCAAAGATGTGTGTGGTATGAATGCGATACCACACATCACTCTCTGAAATGAAGCAATAATTCAAGCACTCTGGGATAAATGCTCTGGTGAGATACACATTCACGTGTCATTTTTATTTTTTAAAAGGGCTTTGTCAGTGAGGGGGGAGATTTTACAAAAGGATGTAAGGGGCTTGGAAGTGAACTGACAGTAAGTAATGAATGTGGCATTAAGAAAGTCTTCCTCTTTGAAAGAGATAAGCCTGGAAGAGTGTAGAATGGAAATCATAATGGTAACGTATAGCTTCAGCATTTCCTTTGAAAGTAAAATGGAAGAAACATTTGTGGCTTTTTAACGATCCTTAGAGGATCCTCAATCCAGATTTCAAGGCAACTTGAATAAATGACTAAAGAAATCAACTTCAAAATAAAGTTTTCCCAAATAATCCTTGGGCAGCAATGAAGTTAATTAATGGTAGATTAGTCAATTTATTATCGAATGTGGACCAATATGTGGTAGTTAAATGTCATTAATTCAACCTCTGGGCAATGGGCACCCATGCACAAAAAAATGAAATCCTTCTTATTCTTTTGCTGTGTCCTTGATGTATTGGGTTCAGGACCACAATTTTTCTTAGGATTCCTATGGCTTGTTTTTGAAAATGAATTTCCAGGACTCTCCTTCTATATTTTGATCAAGAAACATTACTGCAACTTATTCACTTCCTCGGGACACATGTCTCCCATGACACATGGCTATTGGCTACATATTCTATTTTAGTTTTTTCACTCAGGGTAAGAATTTTACAACTAATAAACCAATGCATACTGGAAAAATAAAAATTATACAACAAAGAAAGCAAAACTCTCCAAGAAAATCTCTCTCTTTCAGAGAAGCATATTTAACACTTACATTCAAATCATTCTACAAATGTCCATTAAGTGCAACAGCCTTAAAGTACAACCTCAGCTTGCTTGTCCTGTAGATGTGACATCATGTGTGTGTGTGTGTGTGTGTGTCACAAATGACTATCATTATTCAACAAAGAAGTCATAGTCACATAGTTGGTTAAGTGCTCAACCAAGAACCAAAAGACTAGTGATCAAACTCACCACTCACTCCTTGGATGAGATATATGGCCATCTGCTTCCAGTAGACTCGATAGAATTGGAACATTTGGGGTAGAGTGTCCAGTGTGTTCAACCCACTGGCATTTTGGGTAGCAGGCCAGTGCTAGAACAATGCCACCACCATGGTTCTGCCACCTTCTGGCCTCTTCCCTGGAAGAGACAGTGGAAGAGTTGGCTCATATGTACCTGCACTAGGACCATGCCTTCATCTCCAGAGTCAACTATGAGGTTTCTTCAGGTGTGAAACCTGAAGCGGGGGTGGGGAGAGAGTGAGAAAGGCTTCAGCCTGGTGTGCCAAGATGTGAATACAACATAGCAGCATGTACCAGGGAATTAAGAGCAAGGTCTGAGTGGCTGGGCCCAATCCCCACTATGTGTACCCATCCACTCCACCCCCCCCCCCAAAGAATGCACTTCAGAGGACAGCACTGAGGCTGGGGAAGCACTTCTAATTAGAGCACACAGGAGAAACAAAGAGGGATGGAGAGTGAGGGGAACACATACTGGACCATGATGCCCTGAAGACAATATTCCTGCTCAGACCAGAGAGTGCACAGAGAGGATAGTAGGGCCGGCCTCACCATGAGACAAGCCCTCTCAGTTTGAGGAACCTCTCCCATTTCCAAATACACAATGGTAGGGAAAGGTGTCTATCCAGCTCTCATAGTTTATGATTTAGGATATGTTTCTGACAATTCAGAATTCCTTTAAATCCAAATGAAGTTTAGAGACTTTATTATCTAGAATGCATGGAACAGGCAGCAGGGGTTCTGGGACTGGCTACACAAATATCATTCAAGTTTTTAAACTTCACAGAATCATGCATGCATGCAACCAGAGTCTCCAGAGTCGGAAAACAAGAAGGTACACATGCGTTTTTCCCTAAGTACTTTGTTCAGTTATTCTGTACCTAATCTCCTATCTCCTCCTTTAAACATTTTGGAAATGTTCCATAGCTCTATGCAGCTATGCCAAATTTCATAAAGGCTTTTCTAATCCAATTTGGAAGCTGATGCTAATATTCTACTTACTGTTCTTCTCTTTGTCTTTTACCCAGATTTCAACAATAGCTTTCATCTGCTTCCCTGTCCAGTTTGAGGATAGGAGATAATGAGTTCTATAAAGAGAAATAATGAGGAAAGATAGAGAAACATTGCTTGCATGTGTTTCCTTCTTTGATGCTTTTGCCACCTTATTTGAGCTATTAATACCATTGATCCAGATCAAGATTCACCAAAATGAGACAGAAGAGTCAACTCTGTCTCTCACAACAATTTGAAATTATTGCCAACCATAAATATATTTTTAAAAACAAATGAAATCAACATAAGCAGGGTAGCGTCCTTTAAAAGGCTCCTATTTTATTTCAAGGCCACATGTACTTACCTCCAGAGCCTCACATGGATGGCAAGTCACAGTTAGCTGACCCCTAGTCTAAGGCATGTTCTTGGGGTGTCGGTATCGATCACTGCACTCAGTACAGTTCTTTCACCTATGGGAATTGTCTGCTCAGTCTTCCAAACTCATTGTGTCTCTCTCCAGGACAGTTAGTGCCCTTAGATGAACGGTTGACACTTTATTTACACACCCGTTTCCTTAGCCTAGTGTCAGATCATGCATCGTCCCATGCTGCGATCTGAGTGCCAACCACTGTTCTCCATGCCATCACTGGCATCGAGGGCCTGCATCCATTTTTTGCCTTCTTCTGATGCTGTGGCCAAACTGATGCTTTGGTGCAAATGCCAGACTTTGGGGGACCCCGGTAATATATTTTCTAAAAAGATCCTTTTTCTGGGGTGAGTGGGGTAGCACCAGGTGAATCGTGGGATCTTAATCTAGCAAGCACGTAGAGGCAGAGTCGGAAATGATGGTGATTCTGTGGACACTCCTACAAGAGGATGCACGTGGTGGCTCTCAGTGTTGGCCCTTAGTGGAAAATTTGAGATAATGAAAGAAGTCCATCTGCTGGGGACCCAATGGATGCCGAACCACAGGGAGAAGCCCGGGTGTGAGAAAGCATCAAGTCCTGCTGGAGTTTATGTCTGTTCTGATTGTTTTAGGGCCAGTTTGCCTCAGACTTCCCCATGGTTACAGCTCCTGTAGTTAGAGAAGTTAGGTTGTTTGCCTTCTGCTTAAGTTTATGTCTTAGGAAAGTTCATGTCTTTTAAAATAATTAAGTGTTCTTCTTGGGGAAATTGATTAAGGCTGGTTCTAAAGCGGAACGTGATCTAGCTAAGAATCAAAATTACTCAAGGTGTTATTCAAAGAGTGCCCATAGAATACAGAGGATGGAGATTGAGACAATGACAGAGAGAAAGCCAAAGAGACAGAGACAGAAAGGTGGTTGGGGGGTTGGTGGGGGATTTAGAGAGAGACAGAAACAGAGAGAACAGGCATAGACAAATACAGAGAGAGGATACGCCAAGCATATTATTTTAACAGAATTTTCAAAGGTGGAGAGGAAGGCTTGTTTTCTACTCTTCTGCATGATCCTCAGAATTTCTGAAGTAATGAAATAGCCAAAGAAATATCCACTTATTATCTTATATGTGATCACTAGTGGGCATACAGTGTTTTATTCTTTTCAAAGATGAGAGGTCTTTTTTTCACTAATGAAAGGTCATCTTAATTAATGAATAAAGCTGCAATCCATAAAATTTCCATTCTTTGAGCACACAAACACACACAAATCAAATGCATCCACTTAGATGTCAGAAAGGCCATTCTGGGTCATCAAAATAATCACTGAATAAAATACACTTCAATGCTCTAAAAGCATTCAGGGCCATTAATCATCTACTCTGCCCTAGGAGTCTCCAGTAATGATGCTGCCACTGGCTTCCTAAGCAGGTCGCTCCATGAAATGTAGCACTTGGCTTTCTCATCGCAGTAGAGGAGTTGGGGCACAACAGGAATGGTTCCTCTTTTTGTTTTTTGCTTTTTTTCTCCCTCTTCCTAATAACGTGAACTATAACTTCATTCTAATAATCACAGATATTATTTTGAAAGCCGTACTGCATTATATTTTGCAAATTCCAAACAGGACTGCGGGAGATTCTCCCAGGCTGGTTCTCTGCTTATAACTGCTGAAGTCACATCAACTTGTGCAGCCTGCACCTTGTGAAGGTGAGGATGTGTGGTTCTCTTTAAAATATTGATTTGAGTTTAAAAAATTTGAAATCCAGTGTTCTGGACAGATGTAAAATTAAGTGAGAGAATGTCCGGTCTACAGACTGAAACCTTTAAATACATTAATTAATAAACATTTGTGTACCACTCATTTATGAATGATAAGTAATTTGTTCCTTCAAACTTTTACTCTTTCATACTTGTTCACATGCTAAATATCAAACAAATTCAGCAAGGCATGTAGGTATTCCTCAGGATAAAGCTAACTATATTTTGTGATATCAAAATCTATATCCCAAATAATTTCTTCTAAAATATTTAAAAATTTCCTTCCTTCAAATTGTCATTGCACTGATGTGAAATGAGAGGAAAAATACACCTCTGTGAGGTTAGCTTTAAAGGAATGATCTGTTCACTAGTATTGATGGTACTAAATTTACAATTTACACAATCAAAAATAAAACACAAACAAGAACAATATCAGGATTGAAATCCATACTTCCTTATTTCCTTACATTAAAGCATTAAATCTAACCACATCAAAGTGTTTTCATGGGTGATGGAAACATTCAGCTTCAGAGAGCATGTCTAGTTCCATGATAGATGGTAAGTTAAAGTAAATAATCAGCTTAGAAGTTCAGCGCTTAAAAGCTTTCTCATGGAAATGTGAGGTGTCTTAGGTTCTGGGTCCCCATGCTTCATTTAATGGATCCTTTCATTAGTAAGACAAAGAATGCATTGTTACTAGACATGTATACCTATTTGTGCAAAAATGTAAAAGAGTATCTAGAGGGGAGAAATAAATTGTCTTTTATTTTGATCTTAGAAACAGAATGGTAATGATAGATAAGGTCTTAGAGGTTTCCACCCCTAACACCTCCTTCATTCTACAATTACAGATAAAATGTCAACCTCAAAGAAGAAAAGTTGACTCTATATGACCACAGAAGTAATTAGGTCAATTTAATGAACGATTTCATTTCTGTTTAGGATATATGATTACCAAGAAGTGCACCACCTAAACTGTGAATTGCATTAACTTAAAAAGAACATTGACTTGAAATACAAGCTGTGTATGAACAAATTTTGGGTTTTTTTTTTCACTGCAGACTTTTATCCAACTGTACACTTTTCTGTAACATTTTTCTAAGTAAAGCCACTATTGTCACTATTGTTTTCCCATTATACTAATGAGGATCTTCTTTAAAAAAATAAAAATAGTACCGTTTACCTACCATCCTAGCTACCTACATGCCTCAATTTCTCTTAAGTTCTTCAACTGATTCAAAAAGGCTAACCCTGATTGCAGATCATCATCATCTTCACGTAGGCCAAAATATTGAAATATGCGTAATATACAAACCAATCTCTGACTATTGTTTTAACAAACCAGTGAGCAACATAGCCTACTGACATAAAAGTAGTCATCACACATAGTGTACATTAGAGATTAAAATTGTGAAACTAATATTTTCCTTAAAACAAAATTTAATTTAAAAAATGAATGAAATTATAGTGAAACATAAGATGACCTTATTCTTATTCTTCACCTTATTCTATCTTTTTATTTATTTTTGGGGGGGGGCATCACTGCCTCTGGTGGTCGTGGGCGCTACCCAGAGCTACTCTTGAGAGTCACCACTGGATTTGAACCGCCAATCCCGCGGGCTGCAATCCCACACTCAACCTCTTACACTTCCGGGACTCAGTCCCCCCTTATTCTTGTAATCACCTCATTCTTACTTTTCATTTCCTTATATATTTTCTCTTGATCAAAATGCATCCCAGACCCATTGGGTGTGGCAGGAAAGACTATCCCAGAGGAAAATGATGGAACTGTGGTACCTCAAAGGGTAGCAATGAAACCCAGTAAAGGTGAGAATTATGTCAGCCAAGCCCATCCAAATGGATTTTCTTAATGACTATGTGGACCTTCTATCAGAAGGCCAACGTGGCATCCGTTATAAGAACCAATTCTGATAAGGAAAGTGTCTCTTTGTGTTTCAGGGTTTAGTGCAGCAGTTGTTTGGGACAGGGTATTAGAACTTAAATAGAGTAAGAAATGTGTAGCCACACATAGTTGGTTAAAGGACATGCTGATGGCCAGTTGAGTGAGAAAGATGTCCTACAGGAATTGGGTGTGTGATTTGGCCATAAGGTAATGATGCAGTCGTTATCTATGCTGTGATGTGATGAAGTCATCCTCCATTTTTGCATTACACCAATTATCAGAAAACAGCTGATCCTTGGCCCCTAACCATGTTGATAATTGAAACATGGGGGGAGTTGATCTTGTAATATGATAATTTAATTGTATGTATGTGTTATATTTCAATAAATGGGAAAGTGATAAATAATCATTAGGACTATCTAGAATGAAAAAAATGATACCTGTTATTGTTGTTTTTCGGTGCTAGCAAGTCAGTTCTAATCCACAGCAACCCTCGGCAAAACACAGTCTATTCCCTTGCATCCTCACCATTGTTCTTGTGCCTGAGCACCTTGTTGCAGTCACCTTGTGAAATCATCTCTCCTAGGGCATTCCTCTCTTTTTCTGTGCCTCTCCTTTATCCATCATGATGCCTTTCTATAGGGATGGTTTCTTTCCTGATAACATGTTCAAAATATATGAGATTAATTTTTACCATCATTGCCTCTAAAGAGCACACTTGTTATGTTTCTTCCAAGTCAAATTTGGCTATCCTATAAGCGGTCAAGGACCCATTCAATACTCTTCTCCAGCAACACAATTCAAATTCATAGATGTTTCTTCTGTCTTCCCTATTCAGTGTTCAACCTTTAGATGCATATGAGGTGATTTCAAATACCATCGTTGTGTCAGGCACACCTTAGCCTACAAGCTAGCATCTATGCTTTTGACATGCTTAAGAATTCTTGTGAAGCAACTTTATTTAATGTAACTTGTCATCTTTTGACTACTGCTTCTATGATCATGGATTGTGGACCCAAACAAGAGAAAATCCTTGACAACTTCAGTCTTTTCTCCTTTTATCGGGGAGCTGCCAAATTGAGCTGTATTCCATCCTGAAGGCTACAATCTTCATCTTCATCAGCAAATGCCTCAAGCCTTCCTAATGTTGATCAAGCAAATTTGTTTTCTCTATATATTGCAGGTTATTAATTAACCTTCCTCCAAATTTGATGCTACACCTACTCCTCACTTATTGAATATATTGCTATCTAAGAAGTCACACAGAAATAGTAAGAAATCTACTATCTGATAAAATGGTAGCATATTGATTAAGGTAGTAATTAATGCTGAGATTCCTGGCATAAGTAATATTAGCTGTGATGTTTAAGCAGGGTATGTATCAAGTTATCTATGCTATGACTCTGAAGTGTGTTGGCAGTTATGGGGTGGTATATGATTTGTCAGTAAGTTACATTCTTTGATATAATGCAGTCATCCATTTTTGCATTATACCATTTATCATCTAACCACTGGTCTTTGGGTGCCAACCATGTTGATAAGTGAAATATGTGTGAAGTTGATCTTGTAGTATTATATTTAATTGAAATTATAAATATTATATTTCAATATATAAGGGAAGACAGACATAAATACTGACTAGGATTATCTCTTAGTTTATACATGTTTTTATTATGTGTGTCTACATATATATATTTCACATGATCAACACATATGTAGTCTCTCTATCTAACCACTGAGAAGATCTGAGGATTATTCTATCTAAAACAGTGAATACAGATAATACCCAGAAAAAATCTCTTTAACCTTCATTAGAATGCAGTGATGCTTCAAAAAATGACATGCCAGGGCTGTCATGGGTAATGTACAATGTTAGCCTAGATCATTTTGTCAGTATCTCAATACTCCCTTGATGAAAAATAAACCAAATACCCCACCATTGAATTGATTCCCACTCTAAGGACCCTGAATAGAATGTTCCATACTATTAGCTATTGACAGGAACAGGATCATCTCATCTTTTCTCTTTAATGGCTGCTAAGTCTGAAACCTGAGTATTCAGGTTAGGAGCCCAGTGAAAACCTGACACCAGCGCGAAGTTGCCTTCAGCAAAGGGATGGGCTATTCATGTTGTGAAGTGTACCTGAGTTGGATCCAACTAATAGCAATTCTGTGTAAACCAGAAGGGAACACTTTCCAGTCCTGTGCCATTCTCACAATTGTCTCTCCCTATGCTTGATTGAGCCAATTGTGTGAATCCACCTTTTTGTGGGCTTTCTTCTTTCTCACTGCCCTTCCAATTTATCCAGCATCTTAAGTGTAGGAAGGTGCATAGGAAAGCAATACTAAAACAAAAATTAAAAATTATACGAACAGGTCATATATAATTGAGCAAAATTGAAATATGCAAATCAACATTGAAATAGAGAAATATGTGCGCCATATATATACATGCTTAGAGATTTTCATAAAGACTCGGATATGTACATTATAATAAAGTCATATATATATATATATATATACATACTGATTACAAAGGAGGATAGTGATAGATGATCTAATAATTACATGACAATGGTAAATTATATAGACTATATTGAAAAGAAGGTGAAATAATATTTTTTATGATCACGACTAAAACCAAATACTGATGATAAAAGACACTGAGATGAAGAACATCTTTAAAATAACTAATCAGTAATCTTGTAAAGGGCCAAGATGAAGTCAGAAAATCAAGCTTCTCCAGAAACAGTTTCTGATAGAAGAAAACTAAAGAGAGAAGACAGCTAGTTAAAACATGGGACTGAACTAGATAATTTTGCTATAAAGGACATTAAGGTCTCTATTTAACATTTGTTTACAGTCCCAACTTCAAATGCTCCTCAAAATTCTCACTAAATCACTTTCTCCCATGTTTTCTGTTTCAGTGCAGATGTTCAGGATGATTGCTCTGTGGATATATATACAAGGCCAGCAGAAGCCTGATGGCATAGTGGTTACATATTGGGCTACTAACCTCTAGGTCAAGAGCTCAGAGCCAGCAGCAGGTTTGAGAGGTAAAGATGAGGCTTTGATTCTCATAATCAAGAAAATCCAGAGGGGGAATTCTATCCTGCCCTGCAAGGTCTCTTTGACCTTCATGGCAGTGAATGAGCACATTGGCAGGGCATACAAAATTTTATTGTAGGGTGCGCTATAAAGTGCTGGGGCAACATTGTATTATAGGAGTTGAATATACCTACAAATGAATGTTACTGTGTCCGTGAATCCATCTGAGTATTGGCCAAACAACCCAAAGCAATCACTATCAAGTCAATCCTGGAAGACAGACTAGAAGTGCCTTATGATGGTTCCACTACTATGAATGGTTATGGAAGCCAACTATCACATTTTTATATCTGGAAATGGCTGATTGTTTCAAACTCCTGACCTTTTTACTAATAGCCAGATGCTTAAATCATTACACTACAGGATTCCTGGCTTTGAGCCAGGATAAGAAAAATTGCTCTAAATTCCAAGAGGCAGAACAGGCTTTGAACATTTCATAACAATCTGAATTAATGCCTATTTTACAGAAGTATTAACTCCATGCAGTGCTATCAAACACACTGATTGCTATATCAAATTATGCTGTTACCATTTAGTAATATGTAATCATATAGGGAAAACAGGCCTTACAAGATTTATTAAATATCATGGGAGTTGCACCAAAAAGAACTAGCAGCAAAATGCCAAGTCTCTTCTTTAATACACAACTTCAGTTTCATACAAAGAAAATTATGATTAATTTTGATTATGTATTTCATAATTCAAATTCTACCATTGTCACTTTAGCATACTATGCTTGATGCTAATTTAGAGATAATTTTATAATCACTTAAATGGAAGATTTATATTGTGTGCAAATTAAAATATTCTTTCCTACATTCTAGAGAGAATCTTTGTGTTTGTGTGTATTCCTGTGTGCCTTCCATGAAAGAATACTGTGTATATTCATTTTCCATTAAAAAATTTATGTGCATTTTGTTTTGTGACATTAGATGAATTGCCTAAAAGTAATAGTGCCCTTTCTTTCTTAACTTTCTGGGTTCCATGTTTTATTGTTCATCTTTCCTACATCTTCTGGCTTCTTGGGTATTGTATTTGAGCAAATGTTTCCTTTTAATATCATACATTTGATATTATGGGGAGTATGGTTTTTTATGTCTCACTGTATAATATTCTTCATTTCATACATCTGTCTATTTAGTGACTAAATAGTGATCGCTTGGGTTCCAGATTTGAATGGTCTGTAAGGATCATAACCTTAGGGAGCCTAATCAGTCCCTCAGACTAATAAATCTGGTATTATTTATGATTTTATATTTTGGACCAATAACATCTGCTAGGATACAGATCAAACCTATTGACAGTGGACACCATCTCGTTCATCTGAACTCAGGATAGTTGACACTGTGATTGCAGGTCCTATTAAATCTTTGGACTTATTACCTCCTGAATCTGATTCTCTGCATTCTTCATTGTTCTGAATATGCTCTATATAGGAACTTTATACAAGTGTTTCCATGAAATCTAAATGACCTTAAAATAAGTGCATTCCCTTTCACACTATGTATTCTCCTTGGAAATTTATTAAGGACTCTAGTATTTTATTCTGCTATAAATTTTAGTTGCTATCCTACTCTTTACAACCAACTTTCAAGGCTTAATGTCACTTCCTAATTTGACTTTAAACTTGCCAAGTTTTCAAGTACATGCGATATAATATAAGCTTCAATTTCCCCCCTTTAATCTCTAAGCTTTTGCTGAATTTCTTTGGGAAAGGGAAAAGACAACAAGAGACAAATTGATAATTGTGCTTTCTATTTGTGGGAAAGAGATGTGGTTATATTGCTATTGATAAGCAGATGTGGGAGGTCAATGTCTTACTGAAATAGGTTATTGTCAGTGCATATTGCATATTGCATATCAATGCAATAGCATATTTAGTATTATCTAATGCAGTATTAAACAAAAATGAGGTATAAAACTGTATTTCATCCAAATACTTTAACATAGTGTTTAGATTTTTTAAACTGAAATTCAAGCTTCTGAAAGCAGTAAGGTCCTTTGAGTGTCTTCATGCTTCAACATTTCAGTAAGCCAAAATCATATAAATATAATTTGACTTCCTTATAGCACAGTTCTATATATGATACCTTTTAAGAGAAACTATAGAGATAACAAAGTATAACATGTTATTTGAATGAGTCAATGTTTTATAATGTAGAACAATAAAACTGATCTCTTAAACATCTATCCCAGGAACCAATTACAGCTTCTCTTCTCAGACTGCACTACTTCGGGTATACAATGCAAAAATTTAACTTAGTTCCTTTACCTATTTTTCTTATTTTAATAGACAAATGAAGTGTATTTTTTTCAGGATCAATACATTTGGAAAACCTTTTTAAGGAAGATATTGATAAATATTTTGAGGGATTATTTTGCATGGGATAAGAATAAATTTTTTAGAGAATGGGTTATAATTTGAGCCTTTTAAAAATTGCCATAAATGCTATGAATCAGGTCCAACTCCAAACACCCAGCAATAGCAACAAGAGTTTCTTACAATTGTGTTTCTCTCGAGACACATTTGATTTCTCCCTCTCTCATGCTTTTAATGTCAGGTTTTATTTTTGACAGTACAGAATCTAATGTTTATTGAGATCTTAATCCTCAGTCAGAAAAACTGCTGAGAAATTGCTTGCTACTCATCATTTTGCTAGTGAGGAAAATGAACCTTGAGAATCTAAATAAATTTCTGAATGTCATACCTAATGAGTACGTACATCTGAAAAGGAAACCCAGATATAGCTGTTAGCAAATTCTGGGCCCTCACCTATTCTATAACTCTGCCTTGTAAGGATTAGGTTTCATCTGAATACCTGATTGGCATAAAAACTTATAATCTTAAAATTAAAAATAACTTGAAGACCTCAATAGACCCAGGAGTCCAATTAACAGGGAGGCCCTTATATATGTTGAGCTCATATGTTGGGCTGAGATCAACAATATCAGTAGTTCAACCCCCTCACTTGCTTCTTGGGAGAAAGACGGCTTTTTACATCACAGCAGTTCCTGCACTGTCTGCATGGACTTAATACCAATGAGTTTCATTTGGGTAAATATTTTCTATGGTGGTTTAGTGGGCTACAAATTGGACTGCTTACCACAAGGTCAGCAGTTCAAACACACCAGCTGTTCTTTGGGATAAACGTGAGGCTGCCAGTTTCCTTAAAGATGTGTACAACCTCAGAAACCCCGGAGAGCTGTTATATACAACCATAGCAAGTCCTTAATTTGATAGGAGAAGGTGAAGTTGAATGAAATAATTATTGTTCTCTTTAATTCTCTGGTTTCCTTTATATAATCTTGCCGTTTTATGCCATTTTGATTGTTAACACTTCAACTTTGCAAAACTGTTACCTGTAATCCTTATGAATTAGTTTCTTTTAGTATTATTCAGATTTAGATAAGGCTAATTTAAAGCATTAGCCTGATCTTATCTCTCCATCAGAAGGATGAATAGGTTGCCTTTGTGTTGAATGCAACTTCTGGCAGTTTCATACCCACGCTGCATAAGGTGTTCAATGGTTGAATTGCTTTAGAAGTAGACCTCTAGGCATTCCTTTCAAGGAGCCAAGCAGTGGATTCAAACACCTATACTTTTGGTTTCCAGTTGAGTGTAATAGCCATACCACCCAGCACCTATTTCAGGGAAATGAAGTTCAAGGAATATTTATCCAAGGAACAGATGGAGGAAGGAACATTGCTCACACTATACTTTGGGTACAAAACATTTTTTATGAGATCTTAGAGGAAAAGACTTGTTGTGAGATCCACTGCCTTACTTTCTGTCTGTTTGTTTGTTTGTTTTTGGCATCACACTGCCTTACTTTCTATAGAGATTCTTTACATTCAACCATGATTATTAGGATTTGCATTGATTTTGTTTGTTTGTTTTGTTTTTATGAAGAAACCCAGGCTCTGAAAGTGATACACATTGATTAATATCACTTAAGAGGACCCCATCAAAACTATATATTTTCAATAGCACTTGTTTTTAATGGTAAATAAATATATGGGAAGGCACTCCATTAGTCATACATGATGTATAAAAAGGGAAGAGCACTTGATTGGCACACCGGGCACACCAGGATCTTGAGAAAATAGTCTTGTTCTCTCAGTACAGATTGTCAATATTATAAATAACTATAAGGAATATATATATGTGGATTTTATAAATAAAACAAAATTCTACTTTAAAAATTTTAAATCCAAACCATTTGTGTTTTCCATCACATGTATGTATTTTCTATTTGTTTATTTATAAAATAGCTATTCATGTGAAATCTACATCCAGTGGAGAAACTGCAGGTGCCTAATTGCTTGCCAGTAAGCAAACCATTAGTGCACTATAACTCTATCACAGTACCCCCAGGAAAGGCTATGAGTAGAAATAGCTTTTAAGTAATTTTGTTAATAAACAGCCCAATTGATTCTGCATGACATAAACAAACAAATTCTTAGATAATTTTTGAGATGGAGACACTGAATATATTCTTTTGATGGTTTAACTCTTCTTCCATTTAATAAAACATGACCTGCTATCAAATCCAAGTGAGATATTCGAGTTTCAATCTCTTCTTTTTGCTCAGTCTCTCTCTTCCTCACATATACAAGAAGTAACTATAATTATCAATTGTATGTGATATATTTTAATAGTGTGTATTTATTATCTTAGTGCATCTATTGGTGGTTAAAAAAGAAGTAAATAAAGGGGTAAGTAGGTAAGTACTGAAGTAAATATATAAAATATTCTTATTTTGATTCTCTTTTTTTAGTTTTTCTTTTATTGGGACATCTTACAGCTCTTATCATGACACATACATATATTCACTTTGTCGAACATCTGTACATGTCGTCATCATACTTTTCAAAACATTTTTCTTCTACCTGAGCCCTAAGTATCAGCTCATTTTTCCCTCCCTCCCACCCCTTTCTTTCCCCATATCCCCTTGATAATTTGTAAATTATTCTTGGCTGTTTTTCATGTCTTACACTGACCCCTGTCTCCTTTCACCCATCTCTCTGCTCTTCACCCTGCAGGGGGGCAATACATCGATTATTGTGATTGATCCCTCCCCATACTCCCTCCCCTTTCCCTAACCTCCTGGTACTGCTACTTACTCTACAGCTCACAAAGGGCCAACCTGCTCTGTATTCCCCATGTTGCAAACTCTTATTTGTACCATATACATGTTCTGGTCTAGCAAGATTTATAAGATAGAATTGGAGTAACAATAGTAGAAGGGGAGAAAGCATTAAAGAAATAGAGAAGTTTGTGTGTTTCATCAGTGCTATTCTGCACACTGACTGGCTTGTCCCTTCCTTCTGACCCTACTGTCAGGAGGTTCCATTGGACAGCTGATGACCTTTTGGCTTCCTCTTCGCCCTGTCCCCTCATTCCCACTGATATGGCTTTTCATTAGTTTGTTTTGTGTCTGTTATGCCCAATACCTGATCCCATTGACACTCCAAGATGACACAGACTGACATACTTCCTCTTCGTGGGCTCTGCTACCTCTCAGATACATGACTGCTTGTTTACCTTCAAGATTTTAAGACCCAAAATTGTGTATCTTTTGATAGCCGGGCACCATCAGCTTTTTCACCACATCTGCCCATGCACTCATTTTCTCTTCAGCAATTGTGTCAAGGAAGGTAAACATCATAGAATGCTACGTTATTAGAACAAAATGTTCTTGTGTTGAAGAAGGACTTGTGTGGCAATCCAGCGTCCATCTGCTACTTTAATATGTAACATAAATATATGTACATAGATCTATTTTCCTATCACTACATATTCATATATTTACATATGTACGTCTGTATTTAGACCTTTATGAATATCCTTTGCTTCTGAGTTCTTCCCTCTATTTCCCTTTATTTTTCTCCTGTCCAACCATGATGTTCAGCCTTCATTTGGGTTTTGGTAATTCCTCTCAGCTACATTGCCTTTGATTGTGCTCCTCCAAGAATTTTATGCCACCCTCAATATCAATTTTAGATCACTTATTTTTCCCTTGTCCCTAGATTTGTTGGCAGCCCCGCCTTTTCCCTTATATCCTCATATCCCATGTGCCCCCCAGAACCATTGTTTCCATTGTTCTCTCCTCCAGAATATTCATCCTGCCTAACTTGGCAGGATAGGCAGGCATAGTAAAAACAAAGTAAAACAAAAAACATAGCAAAGCAAAAGAAGACCAAAAATTAATCAACATGAGATAATACCAAAAAAATAAAACAAAACAATAAAATCAGAAAAAAAAAACTGAAAAGTCCTCAAACAGTTCCAAGACTGTCAGTTGACCGCCATAGTTGTTTTCCACTTGAGTTCACTGAAGTGCTGTGCTCTGGCCCTAAGGTCCACCTTTAGCATTCCTCAGGGACATCATCGCTCTGCTGTCCCTGCTGCCCGGCTGCACACCCTTCGTGCTGTACCCTGGTGCAGTAGGGTCGGATCAGGCACATCTCCCACACCATGTCCACTGTGCTGTGTCTCCTTTAACACTGTGTGTCAGTGAGGAACATGATGTCTTCTGATGGGGCTGACCCTTTGATCCTCTCTGTGCCTTGACTGCTTGAGCCAGAATATTGTCCTCAGGGTTTAGTGGCCTGGATGTGTTCCATTCTCTCCTTCCCTCCCCAGGCACTCCTGGTCAGATGTGCCCCACTTCCTTAGCTGCAAATTCAATGCTGTCCTCTGAAATGCATTCCTCTGGGGTGGGGCATAGGCAAGTCCCAACATAGTTGGGACTGGGGGATGGTTCCTCAGACATCTCTATTGGTTCCCTGCTCCATGCCTGTATGTTGCATTCATGTCTTGGTGAACCTATATTGAAGTCTGGTCCCTCTCTTTCTCTTCTCTGGAGATATTAACAACACTCTCCCCTTGGATGGGTTAGTATCCTGTTTTCTCAATACTCCTACCATTCTCCCTTATTAGTTGGCTGTCATAAATATCCGTGTGGTAGGTTTGGCACTTGTCCTAGTCATGAATCTCACCCCGGGAATGTATGTTATTAATAGATTTTCAAATGTGTCCCTTTTTGCTTTTTGCTTGTGTGTGTGTGTGTGTGTGTGTACCTCAGGGGACTCATCTACTTGTTCTTTTGTGCTTGACTTACTTTGCTTAGCGTAGACTCCTCTAGCTTTTCCTATGTTTCATGTATTCATCAATGCACTTTAGGATGTGTAGTATAGTATTCTTTTGTATATACGCACCACACATTTTAAATCCACTTAGCTGTTGATAGAAATTTGGGTTGTTTCCAATGCCTTGCAAATTTAAAATGTGCCACAATGAACACTGAAACACAGATATATGGCAATGGTTTGTTTCTTATCTCTTCTAGGTATATACCCATAGCAAGATTGTTGGGTCTTTTGGTAGGTCAATTTCCATCTGTTTTAGATATCACCAAATTGATTTCCATAGTGGTTTTGCATATGATCCTCTAGCAGTGGATGGGAGTTCCTATCTCTCCACATTCCCTCCATCACTTGTTACTTTCTGATTTTTTTTTAAACCGGCTATCTTTGAGGGTGTCATTTTAATTTGCATTTATCTTATGTCTAGGTATCTGGAATATTTTCTCATTTGTTAATTGGCCATTTGAATTTCTCCCCTTGAGTAACTTCTGTTCAGGTCCTTTGGCCACTGTCTCAGTGGGCTTTTCCCCCCTTGTTGTAGGATAGCAGAGTATTGTAGATTTTAGTAAAAGGCCTTTGTCTGATGTGTCATTGCTAAAGATGTTTTTCCAGTCCATGTCTCTCTTATTACTCTCTTGACAAGTTCTTCTGAGGTACAAAAGCATTTCATCTTCAGTAGATCCCCCTTGCCAATTTGTGCCTACTCTGTTTGTGTCTTTCTCTATTTCTGATAGCCTGTTTATTCCCTGAGTCAAAGTTCTCAGATTTGTCCCAATTCCCTCATTGATGATCCTAATAGTTTGAGGTTTTACCTCTAGGTCTGAAATCCACCTTGAGTTTCTTCTTGCACATGAAGTAAGTTAAAGGTCTTTCTTCATTTCTTCGCAGATACATATCCATTTTTTCCAGCTTCACTTTTTGAAGAGGGCATCTGTTTCCCATTTGATATCTTGCACCTTATCAAAAAACCAATTGTCTGTATGTTCATGATTTTATTCCTGGATTTCTTATCCTTTTTCATTGGTTTAAGTATATATCCTGATACCAGTACCATGCTGTTGTGACCACTGTGACTGTATAATAGATGCTAAAGTCAGGCAAAGCAAGCCTTCCAACTTTCCTTCTTCTTGAGAAGTTCTCTGTTAATTCTGTGTTTCTTCCTTTTATATATAAAACTAGTAATCAGTTTATTTTTTAATTCTTTAAAGAAAGATGATGATATATTTTTTTAAGATGATGATATTTGTACCAAGAAAGCATTGAACTTATATAGCGCCAAGGGCAGAACTAACTCTTACTATATTGTCTTCCTATTCATGAGCATGGAATATCCTTCCATTTATTGAGGTCACTCTTGCTTTTTATTTTAATAGTGTTCTGTAACTGTAATAGTGTTCTGTAATAGTTTTCCTCGTACAATTTTTTTTTAGTCAGATATATCCCTGGATATTTCAGTTTGTGCTTGGCTGTTGGGAAGGGCACTGTTCTTTTGATCCCCACTTTGATGGTCTTGTCCAGTGTATAAAGTAGTCCAATAGACTTCCATCTGTTGATCTTGTATGCTGCCACTCTACCATATTCCAGCACTCCTCCTGTGGAGCTTTTGGGATTTTACATATATAAAACCATATCATCTGTAAATAATGAGAGTTTCACCTCTTCCTTCCCTAGATGAATACCTTTGATTTCTTCCCTTTGCCTTTTAGTATTAGCTAAGACCACCAGTGCAGTGTTAAAAAGGAGTGGGGAGAAAGAAATCCTTGTCTGATCCCCTCTTTCAGAGAGATTGTTTTAGTCTTTTCTCCACTGACTATTACGTTGACTATTGGGATTTTTAAAAATATAGCTTGTATTGTAGTGAGGGATTTTCCTTGCATTCCTATCTTCTTGAGTGCCTTAAACAGGAATTGGTGTTAGATGTTGCTGAATGCTTTTCCCACTTATATGGATATTATCATGTGGCTCTTGTAATTTTTCATTTCAATGTGGCAAATAATACTAATTTATTTTTCATATGTTGAACCATCCCTGCACCCCTCATATGAATCCTATTTGGTCATGGTGAATTGTTTGTTTAATATACTTTTACTGAGACTTAATTAGCATCATACAATTCAAGAGTTCACTCATATGAACAAGGGTTGTGAAATCATCACCACAATCAACTATTGAACATTTTCTTCCTTCATAACCCATTGCTACTGCCTCCTTATTTCACACCAAACTTTCCTTCCATGGTCCCAGATAATTATGAAGGAAAATAACTGCTTTATCTTTCCACTAAATGAAAGACAAATTACTTTTATTTATTTATTTATTTATTAATTTATTTATTTATTTTCTCTCAGGCTGAGAACACTGCCAGTAATCTTAAGCGAAACTAGGTTTCTAACTGCTATAATTTAGGGTTATTTTAAATACCAGGGAGTACCTAACAAAAACTAGAGGAAAAAACCCCTCTGAGTGGAGCATTTCCGTATGCATTTTTCGCTGGGCAAGCATCAAGCAAATCCAGGGGCGTCACCTGGGAAGGTCCTCTCTGATCACATTGATTTTTTGAGTGAGAGGAGTGTCACCTGAGACTCATTTTTTTTGTTTTTGTTTTTATGATGGCTGATTTAGAAGAAGAGTGTGTGGCTGTGAAATTTTGTTTCCTTCTCAGAAACTGCTGCAGAATCTGCTGTGATGTTGCATACAATTTGCAGGGACAGCACTGTGAGAAAGCAAGTGGTTTCCTCCTTTTTAAAAAAGTGAAATGCCAACAACAAGCCTCATTCCAGATGTCTATAACTTCCTGAATGCATGACAATGTTGACTTATAGTACATATGCAGCTGATTCCATCAATGTTGACTATTAATCAAGCTTTCTACTTAGAGATTCTGAAAAGATTGCATAACAGTGTGTGACAAAAAAAAAAAAAAGCAAACTGATTTTTGGGAGATATGGGGACTGTTTTTGCCACCAGAACAATACACCTGCTCATGCAGTCATCTCAGTGTCCCAAGGTATTGAACAAAAACTATAGATGACAAAAATAAAGCAAATCAAAACAAACAAACAAAAAAAAAGCATGGTCTCATCTATCTGAAGAGAAATGTTAGCACTAAGAGAATTACAACTATACCACCATCTTTACAATTTTCTCACCTGACACTTCTGGCAATTTCTCTAGACATCTTCACTTTATTCACCCCTTATATTTTCTATTACCTTTTAAAAATTCTCTGAGGCTGAGCCCCGGTGGAGTAGTGGTTATGCGTGAGACTGGGACTCACTGGCTTGGTGGTTCAAATCCAGCAGCAGCTCTCCAGGAGCAAGGCTGGGCCTCCCACTCCCATCAGAGGGCAGTGATGCAAAAAAAAAAAAAAAAGAAAGAAAGAAAGAAAGAAAGAAAGAAAGAAAGAAAGAAAGAAAGAAAGAAAGAAAGAAAGATTAACTTAACCAATGGGGCTGAGCCCTGGTGGCATAGTAGTTGTGTGCGGGACTGCAGTCCACTGGGTTGGCGGTCCAAACCCAGCAGCAGCTCTCCAGGAGCAAGGCTGGACCTCCCACCCCCACCAGAGGGCAGTGACGCCCCCCAAAAAATTCTCTGAAGAGATCAGTTGGACACTCAGTCCCACCAAATTTCTCCAGATCCACTATATTATTTCTCACGCTGTTGTTCAAGCTATTGTTCTGTGCTGGCTCAGACGCTAAGTGGTAGGGGCCTAAAGCGATGGTTTCTTGGTAGATTCCTCACTTCTTATATGGGAGATCTGGGTTTAATTCTCAGTCAAGGCCATGGCAGACAAATGTGGGACCTCACAGAGTGCCACATCTGACTGTTAGCAGACATTTGTGTGTTGCTGTGAGGCTAAGAACGCTTGCATCTTGTTTACAGACAAAGGGGGACTAGAGAGAAAGGCTGTTGATGTCCAGTTAAGTTACACATTTTGATATCTTGATAATTTCTCTACCACCATCACAATGTGGCATTGTTTTTAAAGACTTTAAATTTGAAATATGCAAAATTGAAAAGAAAAAAATAAATGAAGGACAAATTTAATTTTAAAATTAAAAATGAACTTACAGGAGAAATTTGGACTCCATGTTAACCCATGCAATCAATAAGATGACAAGGCGTATCAAAATGTAACATTTTCACTTTTTAAAAATTTCATTCCCAATTTAATCTTGATCATTTGATAACAAGGTAATGGACTCTAACACTTTTTTTTTTTCATGCAAGCAAATTAGTTGAATCTTTCATTAGTCAGCTATTCAGATCTCTTGACTCAGAAAACTCAACTCCTAAAGAAAAATCATAAAAGGAAAAAAGGAACATGCATGTATTATTTCAAAATTATATGGATAAGAAAAAATAAACTCAAAGACAATGTTTGAATGTGTTTTTATATATCAATTTGGAAATCATTTATGTTATAAAAGGAAGAAACAGTTTATCTGCAGTTTCAGACTCAAGAGAGCAAGTGACACGTTCATTTGATTGACATGCTGACAAATGCATTCACATTTATGTTCTCACAAAATTCTTGAAGCTACCATATGGACAAAAAATTTTAAAATTGAGATATGCAATTGATTTTTATTATACACTTCAGCAAGCGTTATGCAAATGTGTTCATAAAAAGTCACAAAAACAACCTATGTAAATAAAAATAGCTCTGTTTGTGATGCTAAAGATTCCTATACCATTTTAAAAACTTTTTTAATGTGCTTTTTAATATTATTTTTGAAAAATGAGTGAAAAAATAAACCTGATAAAGTATAAACCTGGGTGGAAAGAGAAGAAAATCACTTATTTGATAAGACACTAGATAGTTCAAATAATGTGAGTAGTTACTGCAGTCTAAAAATTATGAAGGGATATATATATATATTGTTTATATAATAAATAATGTAATGCTTCTATTTTAGAATAAAACACCTTAGCTCAGATTATCATCTTTCACATTATAGGAAGACACAAATCAGACATTTAATTTTCCTCTCTGAAACTGGTTGAAGGTGAGAACTGAACTTTGTTATTGCTTGTTTGATGGATTCAACAAAGGGACCTGAGTTATCACAGAGTGTTTTCCAAATATAATCAATGAAATTTAAAAGAAATATTTTCCTAAAATAACATGTTCTCAGTATTAGATCAAGTTATCTTTAGTGAGGAGCTTTGTGAATTTGAGTTCTATCTATTCCTCCAAATTGAGTGGAAGAAAAGAATATATTTGATTTGCCAAACATTGTTTAAAAACACTTGCAATAAAATAATAACAATAGTGAAAAGCCTACCTCTCTTTTATCTGCTAACCCTAAAAAATAAATAGAATTGGGGTTTGAGTAATTTAGACATCCAGTTTTGGGGGTATTTTTTTTCATTAAGATAGGTTAGAGATTGTGGACTTTTGGGTTTTACTCACTCAGAAATTAAAATAAAGCGAGGTCAACAAGAAAGTATTTCAGAGATAATCCTCAATTTTGAAGACCACTTCAATTATTTTCAGGATCCTTCCTGTGAAAACTTTTCTCTATAAATTCTCATTCAGTATATTTGAGATGAATCACAGAAATGTATATTTATTACAAATTCCAAATGGCTACAATTCAAATGATCTTGTGGCTTATATTAGAGTTTAAAATGTAAAGACTAGGTTTGGGAGAAGCTAATGCTAATGGTCCTTGCTTTGTGTCTTTGTGCATCTGCACAAGATCTCTTTAGAGGAAAGGAAAGTAAGGATATAACTTTGAGGATTAAGGTGTATCTGCCACAAACCGTGGTGTCTTGAATTGAAGGAACACTGGACAAGAATCAATGCATTTGCATTATGTTAACCGTAAGAGGTTACTATGGGATGGAGCCTATTTGATGGCACCTAATACAGCAGCAATGTTTACAGAGCCTTAACTTCATTTGGGGGTCTCCACATAGCATGGGTAGCGCTGACTCTTGACCAAGAAAACAAACAGCTTTACCTTTTGACAGACTGTGCTTGGAAGTGAATTCATACTACTGCCCTAGCCATTATAAGGAATGGGGAACTTAGTCCATGGGGATTTTATTGAGTAATCTTTTACCGAAATGTAGGGTGCTAAAGTCCTCCTAGCAATGAACCATAATCCCGACTGCCCAGATTGGAAGATGCTGAACTGGGTTTATACTGCAGACTGGTGGCGTACTGGTGATCTGTTGGTCCCCAAGAACTGTGAGATCAACCATTCAAAACAACCAGCCTCTCCTTCTCCTTGGAGGAACACGAAGCTTTCTACTCCAGTACAGAGTTACAGGCTTAGAAACCTACAGGGACAGTTCTACCCTGTTCTGTGGAATCATCATGAGTCAGAATTGACTTGGTGGAAATGAATTTAGTTTGAAGTTATGTGTTCTCTTATGGTTCCTTTCCTGCTTTTGCCATCTAGCATACACCAATGTTGAATTGATCTGTGTGATTTTGTGACAGTTTTCTTTACCCCCAAGTTCAATTTAAGGCACGCAATTCTGTCAATCTTTGGGCACCATATTGGCTACCTGCTAATACCTCCATGGTATCTAATCAATTAATAGGGTTCCGCTCAGGATTTGGGTTTCTTAACACTGAGTTGTGATGCATACTGAATGCTATATTCTCTGAATTTCATCAGCGAGTCCTTCAAGTTCTCCTACAGTTCAGGAAGCAAGTTTGTGTAATATGCTTATTGGAGGTGAATAAGACTTACTCAAAGCCTCACATTGAAATCATATGAAGGGTAACTTTATCACGGAGTGTTTAAAACATTTAAAGCATGCTAGCTTTAAAGGTTAATGATTCCATCTCACCAGTGTGTCCTGCATAGAAAGAGAGAGCAGTCTATTTCCATCAAGATTTACTGCTTTATAAACCTGTTGTAGTTAAACACTGTCCTATAGAATTGCTGTTATGGGAATTAGCTTCACCATGGTGGGTATATGCTGTGAAATTTATCTCATTCAGATATGGAAAGTTGACTATTGAATAACAGAATTAGAGTACTGTTCCCTTGAGCAGTTAGAAACCCATATATAACTTTTGACTCCCTGAAAACTTAATTTCTATTGGTCTACTACTAAACTGAAGACTTACTGGTAACATATAAAGTTAAGTAAAGCATACTTTGCATTTTGCTTGCATTATATATTGTATTCTTATCTTAGGTAAGCTAGATTACAGAAATATTAAGAAAATCAAAAGTAAGTAAGATATATTTTATTCATATGTTGTACTCATCTATATAGTAAGTCAACATCATCTATTTACAAGATGAATCAGACATTGAGTAAACATATGGGTTAAAGATAAGGAGGAGTGAACTTGCTTCCACAGAGGTGGGTGAGTGAGGCAAAAGAACTCGACTTATTGAAAGAGATGGTAGAAGCAAGGATCGCAGGTGCAATTTCTTGAAAGTAGAGCATAGCTCCTGTACAATTTTCCCCCTCATATATTTATTTTAGAAAGCACATGTTAATGAACTTAAAGCTGACTTGTTCAATAGTTAATTGCAGAAAAAAATGTGGAAAATATTCTATGGCAATTTCAGTTAAGGGTATATACACTCTTGATTTGATATACCAATTTGACAGTATAGGTTCTTCAAAGTTAGTTCCTAAAAAAAATTAGTTTCTATTTGAAATCTGTGAGTCTCTGACAGTAAATTAGCATGCTGTATTATATAGTAATGATGGATCCTAAAACCTTTCAGTGAATTAATTGTACCTCTGATTGATTTTATTTTAATATATTTTGCAACGAAAACCTGATTCCTTTGAATATATATATGTATTTTTAATGAAGAGTGAATGATTCTATCAACCTCTTCAATCGACAAATGATTAAACATGCAATTAAGGTACTGAAGATTAGAATGTGAAAGTTGGAATCTGGAAAGTTTGAAGGGATCAAAAGTTAGAAAATATGGTGCTGACGATAGAAAAAAAGTGAGAATTTTGTAAAAAGGTCAAAGATTTCTTTATGGAAAACCTTTGCTTTTAAACAACATAGATGCTGACTATACATGTTGACCTGTCCATAAAGACTACACAGGCCTCAAGGCAATTCCATTTGAGTATGTGGGAAATCAATGGAGAAATTCAGCATCTTCAGCTGAAATAAAGCCAAGAGGAGATGATTTATTGCTCATACGCAAATTTAGGTTAGAACTTAAAAATTGAGACAAGTCAAAAGCAGCCAAAATACAACCTTGAGTACATCTTTTCTGAATTTAGAGACTGTCTCAATAACATATTGAATACATTGAATATTAGTAACATTGAATATTAGACATTAAGAAAGCCATTGGTCATCAAAATATTAAAATGAAAGAAAAGACAAATTTGAAAGTCAGAAGAGGCTCAAAGTTGCTCTTGACCATAAAGTGTCTAAAAAAATGGAAGAAATAATAAAGTAAAAGATGTAAAAAATCAAAAATGGCAAGCGACTTCTTGGGAAGGCCAGCTAAAACATCACAAAAAATGTCCAACCACCTAGAGTTAGAAAGCCAAAAGGGATAATATGTTCAACATCTCTCAAGAGGAAAGACTGAAGCAAACTTGAAGCCTCAAATTGAAATCATTGGAAGGATTTTATTGTCAAAATATTGACTGATACAGGAATACTAAAAGAAGATGGAAGAAATACACAAAGTCACTCTCCTCAAAACAATTGACATTAAAATATATCAAGGCATAGCATATGATGAAGACCCATTTGTATTGAAGGAATAAATCCAAACTGCGCTAAAAGCATTAACAAACTGAAAAGCACAAGAATATGGAGTATGCCAATGGAAATATTTCAACAAACTAATGTATTACTGGAAGTACATCAAACAAATGCGAAGAAATTTGAAGAATTATTACCTGGCAAACCTACTTGCAGAGCTCCATATATGTGCCCACTTGAAAGAAAGATGGTGAAACAGAATATGGATATTATGAAAGAATACCATTTTCATTTAAAATAAAAATTTAGAATTAGATTCTGTCAGGGATAACAGATTATTTATTCCTTTTAAAAGAATCAGTTTTTCAAGATACTTAGTTGGGGCCAGGGAGATCCTATACCTATACCAGGGCCAGTTGCTGAAGCAGGACAGAGGAATTGTGAGGTCTCAGCTCAGGAAAGAGATATATGTGTGTTATACCATGCTTATTTTATCTGTGTATTGACCACAGTGCATCCGTGAAAATGGACGGCATAAAGAAGTGCACAATTTCCACAAAGCCTCATCACAAACTTAAATATGCAGATGAATACAAGCTTGTTTTCTGAATGCAATACATAATTTGCTGATGAATATCAAATACTTGTGTTCTTTATAGCTTACTTATCATAAATAAAATGATTTCCTTACAAGAGACCAACCAACAACATAGTAATAAACAGAAAAGATACGCATTATCAAGGATTTAATTTTATATTTAGCCACAATCAACACTCAAAGAAGTTACAGTCAGGAAATCAAATGGTGTTTTATACAAAACAAGTCTATTGTGAAAGACCACTTTAAAGTAAAAAAAAAGCTATCTTTTAAAATTTGAGATGCACCAAACCCAAGTTATGGTATTATCAAGTGACTCATCTGCATGGGGGGAGGGGAGGGAATAAATCATGAATAGAGAATTACAAAGAACTGTATATTGCAAGATGTTGGTGAAGAATATTGAAGAATCACTATATCAGTCCAACAATCAAACATGTATTGAAAGAAGAATGGCCAATGTGCTCCTGAGAAGCAGGTTTGGCTAGAGGTCATCTCATATGCATTGGACATGTGGTCAGAAATGAGAAAATGCTGAAAAAATAAACCATATTTTATTACTGGATTATAAGACAGAGAGATCCTGTAGTACAGAGTAGAACTGTATTAAAGAGTTTTCAAGGGTGTAATTTTTATGAACACAGAATCTCTAAACTATGCCAACAGAAGTTAAGAGCTTAGCTTCTAAGGGAAAGGTTAGGAGAAAGATGTGATAGTGTGGTTCTCTTGACATTTTGCAGTTTTCGAAATCTTCTGGGAGATCTCCTGTATACTACAAGGTAGTAATGAGTCGCAATCAACTCGAGAGCAAAGCATATATAAGCAAAACCTCTTCCAATGAGTCCTTTCTTACTCATAGGGACCCTCTATGTAGTTTCTAAAACTATGTGCCTTTAAAAGCAGAGGGCTTTCTCTTTCACCCTCAGGAAATGTAGGTAGACTTCAGCTAAGCCCCATGCTTTATCCACAGCACCACGAAGAATACACACACACACACACACACACACACGCACACGCACTTGTGAAAATGATAGCACCTGCTCTTTCATTTCAAAGAGACTTATATTTTTATTTTACACTATAGTAAACCAAGGCTCAAAAGACTTACATGTCTAGCCACAAAAGGGCCACATGCCTTGTCTCTTGAATGCTTTAGGTTCATTGCAGAAACATTTAGGGAGCATTTTTCCCAATAATGAAAGAAAACTACATAGGCAGCAATCATCTGAAGTCTACAGTGTTTCTGTTTTATAAGCTTTTCCAGGCAATCAATTTTTTTGGTCTAAAATGTGGAAAATGTTCAACAAGGCAATATTATTTTATAAGCTTGTGCCTAGAATTTTAAAAGGAATCATATGTGTATATATTTAATGGAGGCTTTTGAACAGCAAGGTTTCTTTGAATGCTTTTAGATGAATGTAACTTACCTGTACACTATGAATATAGATACATATTTCTGTCATAAAAATATACATATATGCACATATGTATATATGTGTGTAGATATGTTTACATATATGTATACAGAGAGAGGTTGCAAACAGTTTGTGGGAACTCTCCATTTTCTTTTAATTCAGATTTTCCACAATTTATTTAAGTCACTTGGTGTGTGCTCATATCCAGTGCAGGTATGAATGCATGTATATAAGCATTCACACATATTCAATGGCTCTGTTCTCATCTGAGAGTCTTGCGATAGACAAATGCACTAATTTGTGGAAGAAAGAAATGGAGGAAGGAAAAAAGAAAGGAAGGGAAAAGAGGAAGGGATGGAAACAATAAGGAAGAGAAGGAAGTAAAAAGTATTTTTAAACCCTTTGTTATAAAACACAGGACTAAATGTGCTTTAACCATGCTTGAAATAAGTGCTGGAAATGAATGGAAATGCTTTTTGTTGCCATGTGCAACGGAACACAAGTAATATCTGATATATGTGGAGTAACTTTCTGTTCCAGAGTTCACCCTTTTACTTGATTGTTCGGAAAGCAGTGGTGTGAAATTCTGAGACACCCACTTGGTTTTGTTCTGCTCTGGGATATATAAGACAGAAAGAGCATAGCAACTCTTCCCATCACTCAGAATTATTACTTGTAGGTAATAAGTCCTCTAGTTTGTGTCCATTGCAATTTTCAGGAGTGAAGAAAGGACCGGTAACAATTTTAGTGTCATAAAACAATAGTTTAAAGCTCCAGGAATATCACAGTGCACCCTTTCTCTCTCTTCCTCCTTTTCTGTTTGTCTACTATCTTTTGGTTTTTATTTCATCCCTCTTCTACCTCTACTACCCACCCCTTTCATTTGTCCTTACTTTTAATCCATCCACTGATTTTGTAATGCTTTTATAATAAATTATTCTTCTGCTATTTCATTTTGCTGTATATATCGGATTCTATCCATGTTACCTAAAGTAGACATGTGTGTGCATATCATAATAGGATACCACAAAGTGCATGGCTTGAAACAATAAGCATCTATTCTTTTACAATGCTGTTGGCTAGAAGTCCATAATCAAAATGTCACTAACATTGGTTTCTTCCAGAGGGAATAGAGGAAGGGTACATTCCCTGCCAATCTCCTAGTAGCTGATCATTGCCTGCAATCCTCGGGACTCCTTGTTTTCTGAATGCATCATTGAAGTCATCTGTTTTTGTTGTTACATGGCACTCTTCCATATGAATCTCTGTGCTTCCATATCTATTTTCATCTTATAAGGACCATTGAGATAAAGTCAATTAATACATTTATTCTAACCCAAATCCCTTATGCTACATATTATAAATTATGTAGTTAGAGAATGACCGATGAATAATTATATTTGATCTGTGGTGTTGGAGAAGAGTACTGAAGAGTTCCATGTATGCTAAAAGGCAAATAAATCTGTCTTGAAAGAAATAAGGTCAGAAGGGCTTCTTAGAAGCATACTTGGGATCTCCAGTTCCTGGAGAAGGACACTGTACCACGCTGGGCAGTGAAAAAGAGGAAGACCCTCAAGGTTTCCCACATAGTGGTTTACAACAGTGGACTCAAACACAGGAAAATTTTTGAGGATGGTGTTGGCCCTTTCAGTGTTTTATTGTGTTAGTGTCACTATAGGCCCGTACTGACTCAATGGTACCTAACAATAATGGGCCTTTGGATGTAAAGTTCCCATTTGGCAGAGAGTTCTCTGCCGTGCTGATGGACAAGATAAATGTGAGGTTGAGTCTCCCTCATACTAGAAGATGTGACCCAAGCCGCCACTTTTGTTGCTTGGAAGTGTGATCTACAGAATGGCAAAAACACAGCTCAAAGCCCATTCCTGTTTTAGGAGCCCAGTTCTAGTTCACTCTGTGGCCACTACTGCTGTCCTTCCTGGAGCTACTGAGGAACTAGTGTTGGCGGCAGCAGTGGCTGAGGTAAGGGGAGGGGGTGGAGCAAGAGGAATTGAGTAGGGTGACGGCAGATTACTCCAAGTCCTCTTGGCTATTTCACCTGCGTGAACTACGGAGGCATTCTGACTGTAGTCCTCAACCCCAGCATCTACCACCAAACCCTCAACACCAGTGCTCAGACCCAGGTTCTCTGCCTCACTTGCCTGCACGTCTCCCATGGCCTAGTTTTGCAAGAGTCAGGGTTGAGAGCTTTAAAAGCATTCTGAGTATCTAATTAACTAAGCATTCTAACTAAACATAAGGAGGGCTGCTAGTCTATAAAGCAATGACCAACAAATAAGAAAGTGTTATGAAACAAAGAACGTATGTCAGATCAGATGCTGCCTGAATCTGTATAACTTTAAGTCATGTACATCAGGGAGCTCCAGAAAGTTACCTTTGATATGTCTGTGTGTCTGTGTCTGTCTGTGTAGTCCTACACATCTGATTAAAATAATGTAAAAATGAATATCTATGTTTTAAAATATCAGATTTGCAATGATAATGTAGAAGTAGAATAAACAAGTTGGCAAGCGATAAATTCCAACATTTAAAACAAAACAAAACCTCACTCCCAACTCACAAGGAGTTGATAGGACAGGGTAAAATTGCCCCGGTGAGTTTCAGGGAATGTAAAATTGGTGGAAGTAGAAATCTTTATCTTTTCCTGCAGTGACTGGTGGATTCAAACTTCTGATCTTGCAGTTAGCAGCTCAACATGTAAACCAGAAAACCTCCAGAGTTCCTTACAAGTGTTAAATTAGATAGCTGTTTATGTTTAATTAAAAGTATACATTTATATTTTCATGGGAAGAATGTACTGAGTCCCTCATATTGAGGTAGGCTGTTTTTAGGAGTCAAAAGAACATGCAACTTGCCATGCCAAAGCCCCTATGTAAAATGGAGTGGATATGTAGGGCTAACTTTATGTGAATAGTTTCACAAAGAAAAGACAAATAGGAAATATCCTCAAATCCTGCCAATAGACTTCTCCGAGTGATTGAAACCATGTCTGCCTTATATATGTTGACCTTTCCAAGTTATTTATAAAAAAACAAACAAACAAACTCCCTGCCATCTAGCTAATGAAACTCATAGCGACACGCAACGGGGTTCCAAGAAGTGTAATGCTTATAGGAGAAGAAAGTCCCGAGCTTCAGGTGGTTCTGAACCACCAACCATGTGGATCAGAGCCCAACCTCTGACCACTGAGCCACCAGGACTTATTAAGTTCTTTCTAGAGGTCCAAGATTGTTCTATAGTGAAAATGCAAAATTATACTAATAATCTCATGTCCATGGAATGAATATTTCCAAAACTCATTGCTGGATTTCATTAGTGATCTTGATTTCAACACTATACATTAAGTGAGCAAGAATACTAGATACTGAAGGCTATTTTCAAAGTCACCTTTCAGCTAAATGATAAACACAGCAACACACTCGGCTGTAGCAAAGTTCCTGCTAATTGTGTTGTTTACGTGCATGCTCCTGGGACCTCAGTGCACATCTGCATGAAATCACGAGGTTCCTCCACCTACTGGACGTAGGTTTTGAAATCTCCCCAGGTATGTTTTAGTAACCTTGAAGTTCCAAACTCTTTCGCACCATTCTCATACTCCGCCCGTGGCTGTGTATCTTGGCAGAAGCCAACTTATTTCTAAGCAAAGAGAAATATTTCCATTCTTTAATAAGTCATTCCAAGTTTCCTGTGATGTTATAAATAATCGGGCAAACAGCCGGCTTTATTCTGCTAATTTGATATGGCAGATTTGAGGAGTCAGAAAGTTCACTCTCAGCATAAGCAGCCATGCAACTGGACTCTGACCAATATTCCCTCTTCCTGACAGGATAAGTTTTATCATCCAGCTCACTCACAAAGGCAGCTGCGACCCTGCCTGGCCCTTTCAGACGCTCACTGATAGAGATATCAGAGCTGATGTGCATGCCCTGCACATGAGGTCAGCCCTTCCTGGGTTTTCTCTGGAGGACAGGCAGCTAGCTTGACAAACTTAGCTAATATACCTGTCATTCAAGGGCAGGGAGAAGGAGGCTAAGAAAACAAAGCCGATATTCATGTGTGGTAATTGGAAGAAGAGGCATTACATGGAATCGCTGGGCATTCCCATCAAGGAGACCTATTTGGTTCTCCCCATAACTTCCTGTGTCAAATGTCTTTCATGACTAAATTTAGACCTTATTTACACTTTGGAAGTCCACAGAGAATTGAATTCTGAAGATCACCTGACAAGAGTGATGAAAGATAAAACTACCACAAATTCATATGCTTGGCTGAGGTTTTTAAATCTGTTGAAAGAACTGAAAGGACATTTTGCCAGTCAGTCTGATTTTTAATGGGTTGTTTTTGTTGTTTTTCATCCTTTGCTCTGTATTTACAAACCAAACGTGCTCAGATAAAATAGCTCAAGTGGAGTTCTCATGGATTCCATAAGGTTTATTTAATGACTGAAAATAAATAAGTAAAAAGAGAATGTTTGACTTGATGTAATGAGTTCAAATACTACACTATTGCCTGAATAATGCATTCCTCTCAAATAAACTGACATAGTTCATCTGGTTTTATTTTTAAGTTTGTATGCTATCCAAATCAGATCCCCTTTGTGTCCCCAAATCATGTCATTCACAATGCCCCTGAGTGCTTCCATCCATATCACTGTAGAAAACGTGTTCTGGACATTCATGTATTGGCTTAAGACTAGCTGAAACCAAAGGAGAGACATACGAATGCAAACAATGTTTTGAAGGCATTTGTGAGTCTTTTAAAAACTGAATAGGAAAATGGAGTTCCTTGTTTGTAGAACATGAACGACACTGGGCAACAAGGCTTCACTTGAAGAGTCGGTAGGCACAGTGCACACGGCTTTTGTTTTGTATCCTCATCTGGAAATGTGTGAGATGCCCACAGGGCACCAAGGCAGCACAGAAAGGGGCTCAGGCAGACAGTGAGAGTAAGTGAATCCCCAAGAAGTACAAGCTACCTCAAGCTCCTATCACACAGCAGCACTGTCTATGTACATTGATTTTCTTCTCGAGGACTATGGGGCTAAACCTCTCTAATATTTTCTCAGTCACAACAATAACAACACCATCCCTATCTAATGAAATTTGAAGGATGATTGATAATCTGTCTGTTTTTTCTTCTCTGGCTCTCCTGAATATTTCTCATTCACACCATCTCCAGAAGGTATTTCAGGTGTTTGAAATGAACAGGCAGTGGGTATAACTGGGTATCTGTCTATCAAAAAAATTTATTCAGACAGTCACAGTTTATGTCATCATAGAAGAATTTGTTCCAAATAAACATGTTTTCAGACAGCCATACTTTTTATAAGAAAAATATCAAAATGACCCAAACTAAATGTTTCCATAAAGGGCCAGAGAGACATCGCAAAGATATCCTGAAATGTTTTGACTTTATCCATTCCAGTTTTGTTTTATCTAGTATTTACCATGATTTATTTCCTCTTTATAATACTTAAGGCAGTGTTACATAGTCAATTTTAATGAAAAATAAAATGGAATTCTTGTACCATTTCACCAGCTATGATTTTGTCAATGGGTATGCTCACTGGGCTACTGCAATAGTCCACAGTAAGGAATATACTTACAATATAAATGTACAAAGTTAACTGACCCTCAGTTCTGACCCATCATGACCAGACATAGAGTTTCTTTGAAAGAATCAAAGTAGTAATTTCCATAGCAACAATCATGACTTACACTGACCCATGCATACCGGAGTAGAATTCAGCTTCTGAGGATTTTCAATGGCTGTGATCTTTTGAGGAGCAGATTGTCAGTCCTTTGTTATGAAGACTCCTGGCTAGATTTGAGTTGTCAACATTTGAGTCAGTAGTTCTGTACTCAAGCACATGCGTAGCCCAAGACTGCCAATCAAGAGGTACTGAAAGTCCAGAAAATGTTCCTAGTATTTTGACAAAGGCTAAGTAAAGGTAACAATGTAGAGATTCCATCCTCCAGTAACTTTAGGTTAATGAAAATATGTGCAGTAAAATTTCCCATGCTCAGAATGACTTCCCATACCTGTCGCTGGGTAGAAGAGCTGACACTACCTAGGACTTCAAATAGTAGGTAACTGATTGGTTGTTGTTGCACATGATTGATATAATCAGTGTCAACAAATTATGTTTGAAAAATGAATTGGCAAATGTTGGTTTGTAACTATCCCTATATCAGTAAACTAAGTGAATGAAATTGAAAGCAAAATTTCTATTTTAAAAAGGAATGGGATAGAAAGCAAATGTTGTTAGAATGATGAGGGCAGTGGATATATAGATGTGCTTCACACACAATGGACCTATTTATTTAGGGATTGTGAGAAGAGTTATATGGACCCCTAATGAAAGGATTAAAAAAAGGAATGGGCTTTGGAGTGAACTGTGTATTTATTGTATCATCTTTCTAGCAGTCTCACGCTGTGGGCCACGATTCCTGTGGAGATCAAAGGACCCTTTAACAGTAGTCTCCCAATTCATAACAATAGAAAAATTGCGGTTATGAAGTATCAGTGAATACCATTTTATGGTTTGGGGAGAGGGGTCACCATACCACAAGAAACTATATTAAAAGGTCATGACATTAGGAAGGTTAAGAACCACTGCTCTAGGATATGATACAAATGCCCCATGTGAGATTAATTTCCTATGGAGTAAACAACTTTGTCTTTGGCTCATAGGGCAGTTAGTTGTTCCAATGTGCCCATCTTCTGGACCACAAAACCATAACCAAGATGTAAACTCTATATACCACCACACCTCCTCAGCATCCTAGGTGATCAGCAGGATCGCAGTCCTACCCCAAATCCAAGCACATGGCAAATGCATGCTGACTAGAAGTACATGATTAGTTCCCAAGCTCAGTAAAAATTAAGAAAAAGAACACAACCATGTTTCATTTTCTCAGCTGCCTGACCAAATTATTACCAGCAGGTACAGTTTGCACATGTCATTGTGTTTTTCTTGGTCTGGAAGTAAAAGGAATTTGTCTTTTATTTCTTTATTTGATACTCCAGGCCAACTCCTCCTCAAATCTTCTTTCCCATTTTATAAGTTTTAATCCACCAGTAAATCACCCACTTGTAAAAGCCAGAGAGAGAATAGTAAAATAAAAAGCCCATGTGCCTAAGCCTGGTCCCCATTGTTAGCAATCCAGAAAAGGCAGTGTGGTTACAGCAGGCATCCTTTGGCAGCTTTGGCCCCTCTTCATTTCTTCTCCAACCACTGGAATAAAAGTCTGGCAAGGTTGGCAAAATGGAATGTAAAATTTCATAATCTCTTGATAGTGTTTTCTTAAAATCTCCAAGTGTTACGAACATTTTGATGAATATGAGACATTTGTTGCAACTGCTGAAAGATGGTGCACCTTTTATATGAAGAATTTCAACAAAATCAGAGGGGAAAAAAGATAAGGAAACGTGCAAAATAATCCACAAACACTTTGCAGTAATGTTGCCTGCATTGATTTACTGTTCTATTTATTATTTTGTGATTTTTGTGTAGCATAGGAAATTGCCAGAAAGTTAGTCAAAGGAAAAGGTATGTGAAAACCTCACAGGGATTATCCCTTTAGTTTGGACAAGAAAAACTTAAGGAAGAGTATACTGAAGTCATTACGATTTATCAGTTCATATAAAATGCCAAATCCTTCCAAAAAATTGAGATCAAATAGGGTAAATGGATAGCATATCCTCTTCAAAATGCCTGGAATACCAAAGTCTCACAATAGTCATATTGGGTCTCAATTTCATAAACTAATGCTAAAGTAGAATGCCAGGAATACCAAATTCTCACAATAGTCATATTGGGTCTTGATTTCATAAACGAATGTTAAAGTAGAAGTCCATTTTTTCCCCACCCCACCCTCAGAAGTCCATTTTATGAAGGTGCTGATATCACCGACATTCTAGGAAACTTGTCTGAGTGAAGATAGGCAATATAAGTCAAAACCCTATAATTTTATATATATTTTAACTTTTTAATCTGTTTGTTTATAAAAGCATTTTATTAAGGGCTGATACGAATCTGTTACCTGATTCTGTTGACACCTTGTTATTCCATAGGCTACATCTCTTCTTTCATGTGCGTTTTTTGCTTCTCCATTGATAAATACTTGCTAACTTTAAGCCTTTAGGACCCCAGACACTGATTTTTTTTGATAGCCTGGCACCCTCAGTTTTCTTTAGCACATTTGCTTGTGCACCCATTTTGCCTTCAGCGATCCTGATGGCAGGATGAGTGTCACAGAATGCAAGGCTGTTAGAAAAAAGTTTTCTTCCATCAAGGGAGAACTTGAGTAGAATCCCAAAGTCCATTCACTATCTCAATGCATTGCCAAATAATTATATGTAAATGGGCCAATACCTCTATTTTTATAATTTAGTTTATTTATATATGTGCACATCTATGTTGATACCTCTATTCATATTTTTGTTTCCTAGATCTTTCTTCTGTGTCCTTTAACCTTCCTCCTGTCACACCGTCGTGCTCACCCTTCTACCTCTTAGTATTTTCTCAAAGTTAGAATGCTGTTGTTCCAGCACCCGAGGCTTTCCTCATTGTTGATTTTTCCTCCTTGTTCTTGCTTTTAATTCCTGAGTTGTTATCATGTTTATGGCATTGTTTATTTACTGCTCCCTTCCCCAAACTCCTTCTATCCCCAAGTTCCTCTGTAACCACCAGTTCTATTGCTTTTTTCTGGGACTTGCATCCCATGGCTATCTTATACTGCTAGGCAAAACAACAATAACAGAGACAAAACAAAAAATTGGATAAAAAGGGAACAATTTTTTAAAGTATATAATTAACAAAAATACATGAAAAATGATGCATTGTTCCAGATATGTCCACTGACCTTAATGGCTATCCCCCTCCAGTGTAGGGAATTTCAGGAAAAGCCCCTCTTAATCTGAAATCTAATTTGGGGACTCCTCAGTGATTTTGTGGCTTGGCTTTGCTCCTATTGCTAATCTGTTATGTTTCCTTCTTGATTTGCCCCACTGTGGAGAGTTCAGAGTGGACTAACTCTCTGCTGGGTGTCCCCATGATTGTCCTCTCTTGCAGGATGCGTCATCTAGGGGGCATCATGTCTCAAGATGTTGTGCCTTAGCAGGTCCATGAAGGGACATTGTCCTCAGAGGTTGGTGAGTTGTAAGGCAGTCAGGACACTCACTCTCTCTTTTTTCTTCTTGTTTTTTTTTTCTTGTCTGTATGGGAGGCCAGTCTCTCTCCCCAACATGTAGGTTTAGTGTTGTTCTATGTAGCACACACTTCTTGGGAGGAGCAAGTGTGGCTCCAATTGGGACTAGCTCTGTAGATCACTCTGTTCATTGGTTGCTCCATGAGGTTATGTTGCCCTCAACATTTGTCCCTTGGTGAGTTAGTGCCCTGCTCCCACAGGACCATTGTCTCCTTCTTCAAATACTTCCCTTTCTGCCACCCTCCTCCCAAAACTTGTCCTCTTTGAGTTGGATTGACATATACATCCAGGTGTCCTCCATACTGATACTTCTGTTCAAGCCTTTTCCCAACTTTCTCAGGGGGATAGCTGTTATCTTCTTTTAAAGACTAAGAAGGTATTGTAGATTTTAGTATTAAATCCCTTTTCTGTTGTGGCATTGCTAAAAATTCTCTCTCAGTCTATGAGTTCTCTCATTACTGTCTTGAAGTCTTTCAAGGCACACAGATATTTTATTCTTAGTATATTCCATTTGTCAATTTCAACCTCCTCTTTGTGGGTATTCTTCCCTATTACAGTTATCCTTTGTATTCCAAAGTCAAGGTTTTTAGGTTTATCTCAATTCCGTTATTGATGGTCCTGATATATTTTGGGATTTTACTTCTAGGTCGGTGATCCACCTTGAGTTTGTTCTTGTACATGGGGTGAAATAAGGGTCTCGTTTCATCTGTCTACAGGTGAATAACTGTTGTTTTCATCACCACTTGATACAGAGGGCATCCAGTTCCCATTTGGTGCTTTGGGAGTTTTTGTCAAAGATCTGTTGTCCATATGCTGATGGTTTTTATCCTGGGTCTTCTGTTCTTTTTCTTTGGCCAAAGTATCTGCCGTTATTCTGGCACCAAACTCTTTTGATCACAGCGATGGTATGGTGTCCCGGCCTGCGGGTCGGTAATTCGCAAGTCCTGGAAGGAGGAGTGGGAATTGGGGGAACAGGAGACGCGAGAAATGGAGACAAGACAGGATTCGGATCAAGTCTTATTTATTGGGGCAAAACTCAGGGTATATATAGCCAATGGTCAGGAGTAAAGGTCACAGCTTATGCTAATGAGGTAAAGTCAACAGGGGGCCAATCCTAGATGAGTGCCAAATAAGGTGCACAAAAGGGGCTGTTTACAGTTACAGTTAACAGTTTACAGTTACTGTTTACAGTTTACAGTTACAGTTTAAAGATAACAGACTACTACTCTTAGGTGATTAGCATATAGTTACTGACAAGTGAAGGTTAGCAAGTCTGCAAGTTAAGCTTCAAAGGGCAGGGCTGTTTACAGTTATAAAGATAATAGACTACTAAGCTCA
>PVJH01001603.1:83456-113613 GCA_004026705.1 Nesogale talazaci | reverse complement strand
CTGGATGGCTCCGGAAAGGTCCCCCTTTTTTATTTTTTCAAATAATATCCTCCCAGGAACTCCGCCTGTCTTAGGTTGCCAGGACACACACTCAGTCCTTACCCATCATCGGTCAATGGCCTTCTAATGTGACCATGGCCTGTCTTAGGTGGGTAAACAGTGCTCCTGATCTTACCCATCATTGGCTGTCAAGTTCAGCTCACGGAGGCAGAGGGTCTTATGATACCAGAGTTGTGTGTGCCACTCTGTTCGAGATCGCTCAACTCCAAGCGATGATAATGAATTTGAAGGGGCCTTGCTTGAATGGTCTCAATCTGTTACTTAATAAATGTCATGAGTTTGTTGAAATATGAAAGTAAAAACAGTAAACTAGCGAGGGGGCCCAAAAGTGGCAAGAGTTAATGCAACAGTCCATTGAGCCCGGTCCACAGTGGATTGATGGTCAACTCCTTTCTTCTCTTTGCCAAGTCTTCTTGCAGCCGCTTGATTTTGTTGGCATAAAAACAGCATCTTTCCTGTAAAACCGAGCAAATACCTCCCTACTCTGCAGCAAGTAAATCTAAGCCTCTTCTATTTTGTAATAGTACTTCTGCTAAACAATCTACCTGATCTTGCAAATCTTGTATAGTGCCTGATGAGGCCTGCATATCCAATATTAGCTGCTTAGATAATTTGGTATCCTGTAGTTCCAAAGGCCACTGCAGTACTGATCTCTAATCTAACAAATAGGGGAACTAGTTACACTGCCCTTTTAGCTTTTCCTGCCATGTGATCAATAGCAGGTATAGGGACAGGCATAATATCTATGCCTAGAAGGAGAGAGGTTAATACACATAACTCTGTCCAAATGCTGGACAACTGGGTAAAAGCCCCATTGTTGCCACAAACAAAAACTGAACTCTGAAGGGCACATAAGAAGCCCGTAACATTAATAATACTAGAAAAAGAAACAAATCCTTCCAATTTCACATAATCTCACAAGTATTGTTAAGGGAGGAGGAAAATAAATAAGTCACATTAAATAAACTGCAAAGGTTGGATTGTAAAAGGAGAAGTCAAATCACAATAACTACCTTCAGAATAGTTAATAAAAGGACAAGGTAATGCAAGCAGGACGGGGTATCCCTGTTGCATTTTTTCAGGATACATTTCTGTAAAAACAGAAAAGAACATACTCTTAGGGCGAAATCTCTTCCCTGGATTGATGTTTGTCATCAATTTGTTTCACCAGTCATTCTGGCAGCCATCTGGCTGCATCATATTCTTGAGAGTAAATGCAGACTGAGCCCCTTCCCCAGATCAGTACTGGGTCTGGGCCACGCCATGAATTGTCCAATGGGTCTCTCCATTTTACCCTGGCAAATTGCTTTTGAGATTCAGGATGCCAAAAACAATCTGCAGCAGATTTCCCGTGATCGTCCAATGTTAAAAAATTTCTTATAAAAAGAGTATGGTTAAGAATGGTTCTGGGGGTACCTTAAGTGGAGTACCATTCCCCCTTTTTTATTTTTTCAAATGTAGTTTTCAAGGATAAATGGGCTCTTTCAACTATACCTTGCCCCTGAGGGTTGTAAGGGATTCTCGTAATGCCCTTTATCTGTAATTGATCACAGAAAATTTTAAAAGATTTTGCTATATAGCCAGGGCCATTGTCTGTCTTTATTTGTTTAGGAACTCCCAAAATAGAAAAACAATGCAAGAGATGGGCCACAACATGCTTGGTAGCCTCTCCTGTTTGGAAGGTAGCGAGAATAAACCCACTATAGGTGTCTATGCATACATGAATATATTTGAGATTCCCAAACTCTGCATAGTGGGTGACATCCAGATCGAGTTAGGCACTAGTCCCTTAGGGTTAATTCCCAAATGGGGGACTGGTAGAAATGTCACACAAGAAGCACATTGCTTAACAATCTTTCTGGCTTGTTCTCTAGGTATTTTAAACATCAGTCTTAGGGACTGGGCATTCAAATGATGCAAGGCATGAGCGGCTTGGGCCTGTTGTATATTGCCGGTCATAACCACGGCCACCATTCTTGTAGCTGCATCAGCGATCTCATTACATCGAGCCAGAGGCCCCAGTAGGCCCGAATGAGCCCTAATATGTCCTAAGAAAAAAGGAGCAGTTCTTCTATGAATGAGTTGCTGGAAGTGCAATGGGAAAGCAAATCTCTGCCCCAAAGGTTAACAGGCAGTTCGGGGATGACATAGGGTTTGATCAGGCCTGAAATGTTTTCTTTGTCCCTCCAAGTGAGGTATTTGGAACTTTGTTTGGGATTACTACTTTGTCCAATTCCTCTTAAATTAGTTAAAGTTTGAAAAACCAATTTCTTACAAGAGTGCTGAAAAGAAGAGAAGCCAGAAGAACTGAGTTTTCGTTTTAAACGTTGACCGAGACGAGACATGTGTTTTAGCACAAGCCTGACTGGACGGCATTAAAGGAGCAGTAGGCTGTAAAGGGGAAATGCAAGGAGGGGATCTTGAGGTTGAGGGAGGCCAGTCAGGGTTACAGTATTTAGTGGCCTCTTCATCTAAGTCATCCCCATCTGCCTCTGAAGAGTCAGGAGGTGGTTCATCCACTACAAAGTCTCCGGGATCAGTCAAATTATGGACTTGCTCTTTATAGCCAAAAGGTTTTTCAAAATAATGTGACTTTAAAGGTAATTTTTCTTTCCTAATAGATACCTTATGCTCCTCATCATGTAACGAGATAAGATCAAACTTCAAGTCTTCATCAGGACAAGAAGTTTCACAACGAGAGGGCGGCTTACTACTGGATTTTAAAATTTCCTCCACTTGGGAAATTACAGTTCTAATTTTTGGGTTATCTTCTTGAATAACAATTAAATCTCTTATCAAACCCCAATAAGGGAAAGCAGTAACAGGAACCCGCTTGGCTCCAAAAACCTCGTAATGATCATTAAAGGCGTTCCCTACTCTTTTCCAGGTCCTAATATTAATCATCCCTTCTAAAGGGAACCAAGGACATAAATTTTTAATAAAGTCAAAAAACTTGAACAAATTCTTTTTCTTAACCTTTACTCCTCGCGTCTTTAAAACTTCAGTTAACTGTACCATATAGTCCTCATTTAAACTTAATTCTGGTACCACATTTTCCTCATATGAACTTGATTCCTGCCCCATTATTGAGTGCTCTACCCACTTACCTTAAAGCCGAAACTGCAGCAGGCTCCCGCAGTGGCTCTGTTACCGATTTCCAAAGTCGCTAGATAGCTTCCTTGAGCACTTTTCCTCACTGGGTCCTCCGTGTCCAGGCCTCATGGTTTGGGCGCCATGTGTCCCAGCCTGCGGGTCCGTAATTCAGAAGTCCTGGAAGGAGGAGTGGGAATTGGGGGGACAGGAGACGCGAGAAATGGAGACAAGACAGGATTCGGATCAAGTCTCCTTTATTGGGGCAAAACTCAGAGTATATATAGCCAATGGTCAGGAGTAAAGGTCAGAGCTTATGCTAATGAGGTAAAGTCAACAGGGGGCCAATCCTAGACGAGTGCCAAATAAGGCGCACAAAAGGGGCTGTTTACAGTTACAGTTAACAGTTTACAGTTACAGTTTAAAGATAACAGACTACTACTCTTAGGTGATTAGCATATAGTTACTGAGAAGTGAAGATTAGCAAGTCTGCAAGTTAAGCTTCAAAGGGCAGGGCTGTTTACAGTTATAAAGATAATAGACTACTAAGCTCAGGCAACAAACAGTAACAGAGTTCAGACTAGTGACTGTAGCAAGGTCAAGCAGGTCCGGGCTGGATGGCTCCGGACAGTATGGGAGGTAATAAAGTCAGGCAAGACAAGCCTTCCAACTTTGTCCTTCTGGAGTTCTCTAGTAATTCTGGGCTTTTTATCTCTCCATATGAAATTAGTGGTCAGTTTTTCCAGTTCTTTAAAGAAGGTTGTTGATATTTGTTGGTATTTGAATCAGGGTAGTGTTAAACTTAAACCAAACAAATAAACTTATAGAGTGGTATGGGTAAGATTGAAATTTTTACTATATTGATTTGTCCAATCCACAAACATGGGATATTCTTCCATTTGTAGAGTTTTGGTTTTATTTCCTATAGCAGGGTTCTGTACTTTTTTTTGTATAAGTATTTTCTGGTTAGATATTACCTTATATATTTCAGTTTGTACTTGGCTATAGTTATATGTACTGCCTTCATGATCTCCTCTCCCATGGTCATGTCTAGTGTATACAGCAAACAAATAGACTTTTTATTTGTTGATATTCTAACGTGTATTTCTCAATAGCTGCCAGTATTCCTGTTGTAAAACTTTGAGAGTTTTCAAAGTACAGAAACATGTTGTCTGCAAATGCTGACAGCTTCACTTCCTCCTCTCCCAGGCAGATACCTTTAATAACATTCCACTGCTTTATGTTGCTAGGTAAGACCTTCCCATATGATGTTAAAAAGAAATGGGGGAAAGGGGTATCTTTGTCTAGTACCCTATCTCAGTGGGATTGTTTTCATCTTTTCTCCATGAATATGATGTTGGCTATTGGCTTTTCATATACAGCTTATATTAACTTAAGGGATTTCCCCTTGAGTGTCTTAATTAGAAATGGGTGCTGGATGTTGTCAGATGCTTTTTCTGCATCTAGCTGTTATTATGTGATTCTTATCCCTTTTCTTGTCAGTGTGGCAAATAATATTGATGAATTTTCAGATGTTAAACCCTGGAATGAATCCCATCTTGTCATGATGAATCATATGTGCTAAATATTTTGTGTTCTATTGGCCAATATTTTGTTAAGAATTTTTGCACACATGTTCATTGGAGATATCAGTCTGTCATTCTAGATTCCTATGGATCCTTGCCCAGTTTGGGTATCAAAGTTATACTGGCTACATAGAAAGGGTTTGGGAGTTTGCCAAATTTTTCTATGCTCTGGAATAATTTGTGGAGGGTCTGTGTTAGCTCATCCCTTACAGCTTGGTAGAAATCTCCTGTGAAGCCATTTCAGGAGGTCTTTTTGTGGACAGTTTCTTGATAACCATATTTATTTCTTCTTTTGCTGTGGGTCTTGTGAGGTTCTTGACTTCTATCTGGGATAGTCTATGGAGGCATTGTTTTTTCAAGAATTTTTCCATATATCCCATATAGTTGAATTCATTATAATACATGCTTTCCTAGTACTTTGTGATTATCCTTTTGATCTCATTGGAGTCTGCTGTGATTGCTCCAGTTTCACCCCTCATCCTGGCTATTGATGTATGATTCTTCTTTTCCTTGGTTAGGATTGCAAACAGTCTTTTGATTCTCTTTATCCATTCAAAGAACCAGCATTCTATGCCGTATTGATTTTTTTTAACTCTTCTTTTGTATTTTCACTCGTTTAACTCTACCCATATTCTTATTATTTCTTTTCTCTTGCTATTGGAGGGATTGTTCTGCTGACTCTGTTCTAAATGCTGGAAGTTTGGTGATAGTCTATCAGTCAAAAATCTCTCTTTCTTTTCAATATATGCAGCTTTGCTATCAAGCAAACTCTGATAACTGATTTTGCAATATCACATATGTTTTCATATGTTATATTCTCATTCTCATTAGTTAATAGAAATTTCCCAAACCAGTGTCTAATGTGGGCCAGTACCCATTCATGTCACAGAAAATCATTATTCAGTTTCCTCCAATTGTTTGCCCTTATTTTGTCTGATCTTCCTTTTATTGATATCCAGATTTATGGCATGGTGATACAAGAAGAATGTCTGAATAATCTCTATGTGTTTGAATTTACTCAGATTCAACTTGTGCCCCACCATGTGGTCTATTTTTGAAAATGAACTATGTATACTTGAAAAGAATTATATTTTTTTAATTTGGATGGAGTGCTCTATAAAAGTCTATCAACTCCAATAATAACAGTGTTTATCTTGGTTATCTTATTGCTGAGCTTTTTTCCAAGTGATCTAATTTTCTCTGATATTCATGTATTAAAGTCACCTACTATGATTTTTGAGTCTTTCAGTTCTTTTTTCTACTTTTAAATAGTTTGACAAATTTTGCAGGTCTCTCCATAGGCCTCTAGTTTCTGGTTTACTGATTTATTATGGCTGTTGGTTTCTGGTCTACTGATCCTTTGAGCATTATTTAGTGCACATCCTTGTCTAGTTATGATTTACACCTTGAGATCAACTTTGTCAGAGATTAGGATTGCAACTCTTACTTTTATTAAGATGGTATTTGTCTGCTGTGGCCATCATTCTGACCTGTGTCAATTTCATGATAGGGAGTCTAGCCTGTTGATCTGGAGATAGACAATGAGGCCTCTGTGTCAGCATGACTTTCTCCTGAGAATTCTGTGAAGTATTACAATATTTCCCAATTGGAGAACAGAGACTTGACTCACTCTCTCTTGGAGTCAAACTATTGGCAAGATGAAAAGACACCATGCTGGTCAATCCTGATTCCTGGAGAATGGAGGAGCTGGAGGAGAAGCCATATGGGCTTACCCTGATGGAATCAAACCTCTGGGGCTGGAAAAGCCACGTGGGGACTACTGCAAGTGCTGAGATGCTTGAGAGGCCTCAGGGAGAACCCTGCCAGCACTGAGAAGCTTCTACTGCCCTGGACACACAAGACTGCACCCACTGATCTGTGATTGTCCTGGTGTCATTTCACATACTTCATAAGTCAGTAGGATACTTTATAGGCTGATATCGGACATAGGGACCAATATCCGACTTATGACCTCGGACTGGGCTTAGTTGGGATGCTTTCTCAATGTTCAATTATTTTTATATATAAACCTTTCCCTTATACCCATATGCATCTTTATGAATTTGTTTCTCTAGTCTACGCAGACTAACTCACCTGGTATATTTTCCACCAGCCTTTTATTCTTAGTCTATTTTTGTCCATGAGCTGTCCATAATGTGTCCCTTGCAGGCAACATATTGGTGGGCTATGTTTTCTGATCCAGTCCTCTAACCCTTGCCTTTTAACAGGTGAGTTCAGACCATTGACATTCAGAGTTATTGCCAAGATTGTGGATTCACTGCTGTCATCTTGTATCTTTTGTGTTAGGTGTTTTCCTATCTCCTTTGATATCAGTGTGCTGTGTTTTTGTGGAGGGCTTTATCCTTATCTTCTTTTCCCTCAGATGGCATGTTAGCTTGACAATTATTTTTGCCACATGTAGTTCTAGATGAAGTTGTACTATGTGGCAGTCTCCTTCTTGTTCTTGGTGGATGTTGGTCTTCTGACCACAGTTAATCAGCATGAATTTGCTGCAGGGTTGGGTGTCTTATGACATATTATCTGTGTTTTTTCTTGTCTGGGAAAACACTTATCTCACTTATTAAGAGATGGTGTGGCAGATTAAAGGACTCTCTGTATGGTGTTTTATTCTTTAAGCTTTCAGATGATGTCACTCTACTCTCACATCCTCTTCATGGTTTTGGTTGATAGGTCTGAACATATTCTTACATGACACCATTGTATCTGACTGCTTTATTTCCTCTAGCTGCTCTTAAAATTTTCTTTTTCCTCAAAGTTAGATAATTTAACTATTATCTGCCTTGGTGAGTTCTTCCTGGAATTTATTTTTCATGCTGCCCTCTCTGCTTCCTGTATAAATGCCTGATCCTCATTTATTAAGGCGGGAAAATTTGCTTCCAAAAATGCTTCCTTGCTATTTAGATGTTGACTTCTTTGTTGTGCCTTGTTCTGGTAGACCAATTATTAGAATATTGTTCCTCTCATATCATCAGTCACTGTCCTCAGGTTTCCTTCTGCCTCTGAGATTATCTTGTTTGATGGTCCTTCCTAGTCATTGAAGTCTGCCTGATTGTCCCTGAGATTGCTGGTATGATTAACCACCTCTTCTATTCTGTTGCTGACATTCATGATCTTGTGTTTTGCTGCTGTTACTTCATCCATCAGTTCTTGCATTTCCCTTTGATGTATGGACTTCATCCTCTCCACTGTACACTTCATCCCCACTATCATGGACTTCATCTGCTCTGTTGTTGCATCCTTTTTCTGCATTGCTTCCCTCACATCCTGTATCACTCTGACCAGCATTCTGAAGATATTTTTTTTTGTGGTAGATCAACATATGATGCTCCCATGAGCATCATTAGGTTTATGACTTCCTCTGCTGTTGTATTTTGTTTTCCTAGTTTCCTTCTTGGGGATGTTGAGTTAAGTTGCTGTTTGCATGTCTTCTTTGAAAGACCTGAATGCCATGTTACCAGGAGACCAAGGGACCTTGTGCTATTCCTCTGAATGACTTATAAGAGTGTTTTAGAGGACTGTCTGTTCCCTACAATGGTGGCAGGTCAGGCAGATATGTAGGTGGGGTGCTTTGATTTACTCAGTGGCCAGTAGCAACAGAGGAACCTCAAAAGATAGGCTGAGCCAGTCAATTGTGAATATGCCACTGGACCAGGTTGGGGTGAGCCTGTAATACATGCATGGACCTTCTCTGGAATGTCTGGCCACCCTTTTTGGTCTTTTAAAGACTATCTGTGGAGTCAAAGGTGATATAGCTAGTTTTTTGCTTGAGCTGTACCTTTTGAAACCTGTTTGTTTTTTCTATTTTGTTATGTTAAAATCCTAGGCTGTGCTCTCTCAGGTTTAGAGTTTGGCTCTGTTCTTACATTAGTGTTATGCTAATGGCCAGAGTTCTGGACATTTAATGTAAAGTTATACAAAGAACATCAGCCTGGAATTAAGAGTGTTTATTTTTTTATTTCTTTTTTTAATAATGGGCTTGACCGGTGCTCTTATATCAGGGCTGTGCCATGCTGTCCCCCCAGAGAAGAGGACCAGATTAGCACAGTGGGATTGGGGCTAACTGGCTCTAAATTCTCCCCTGGTTGCACATAAATGTCACTCCCAGCTCTGTCCTGCACTGGACTGCAGGTTGTCCTGCTCTTGGAAATTGCATTCTGTCACTGGTAAATATTCCAGTAACTCTTTAGTTGCTCAAAATTAGTATCTAATTATCTAATATTACCAATGCCAGCAGAGGTGTTGCTGAGAAGAGAGTAAGGGGGATGGCCGTTGTAGTCACCCTATTCCTAACTGGGCGAGGAGCTGCAAAGCCAAAGATTGCAGGAGCCAGGTGGATAATATAGAGGGAAACTCTGGTGTGAGAACATGTGCCTAGTTATCAGAGGTTTTCTGTGAGCCTGGGATTCTGCCTACTTTTAGACAGCAACCTGGGGGAATTACTGCGCAACACTGGACCTGATTCTTGGGTACAGGAAGGGGTGGTGGGTGTCATCATTCTGGATCTGGTGAGAAGTGATTGGAGTCCACAGCCAGATGCAGTAACTTTGAGTTTTTTAAGAAATTCTCAGCCTCCTTCCTGGGTAAAATTCACTTGAGGCAATCTGAACCAGACACTAATACACTGAACCTCTTTTTAGTTTTCAGCCTCCTGGTATTGATCTACTTACCTATTAACTTTCTAATCTAACAACAAGAGCACAAGGTGGATAATACTTCTGGATTCTTTAATTGTATTTTCTGCAATATAAATTCCATGAGTTAAAGAGAATTCTGTGGAAATAATTCCACAGTAAAAAAATCAGGAATTATTATGCTAAGATGCTTGATTAGCTTGCTTTATGCCAGATTTCTCAGTATTTTAAGGTGGATACGAACACTTATTGTGATCTCTAACATGCTATCCAGAACACTATTAGTTTTTTTTCTGCAAAGCAAGAAGTTCTGATAAGTTTTGAACATTCTTTTTTTCCCAATCTGAAAATTCTTGTATTTTGAATTCACATTTTGTCATCAGAGCAAAATTTGAGACTTTTAGATCCCACTGCCCATTAAACTATGCTTCTTCTGGGAAATATTAAACTGCCTGGAACACTGTTGAGAGAAATAACATCAAAGTTTATTGAATCTTTGAGAAATTAAATATGAGTATTGGTGATGTGTTTTAAATACTCTATTAACTCTCCAAAAACCTAAAGATATTGTGTTTGTCTCTCTCATCTCTGAATAAAAATCCAAAAAGGTGGTTGTTTTAAGGTTGTTTTGAGTCTGTACCAACTCATCGTGACCCTATGTAAACAGACAGAAGCAGGCTTGATCCTGCACCATCCTCAAAGTGTTCTAGCAGTGGAGGACTAGAACAACAGCCACTGCAACAATTACTTTTGCCTAAGGCTTTCCTCTCTTCTGCTGGCATTCTACGTTACCAAGCTTGATGTCCTTTTCCAGGGATTGGTATCTAATGATAACATGTCCAGGGTTCCAAAAGTTGGCAACTGTCGTACATGCTTAGAATAAAATCATTGAACATTAGTTTCTGCTTTTGTTTATGGGGAAATAGAAGTTGCACATGATTGAAGTATATGATCACCCAAGACCAACTATTTCTGTGCACTTGATAAATTGTATGATCCAATACCCTATTCATGACAAAAATTCATTTATTTTTCTATAAATGAGGCATGATCATTGGTTAAGATCTCTTCTGATTTAAAAAAGTCCCTACTGCCATCAGGACAACTCTAATTATTGCAAATCTGTAGGGCAGAGTGGAGCAGTTGCTGTGGGGTCCTAAGTCTTTAAATCTTTACAGGAATAGAGAGCTTCGGTATTTTTTCACCCACATTGCAGCTGGTACATTCAAATTGCTGACTTTGTGGTAAGCACCTTAAGGCATAGCCACTACATCACAGAGCACCTTCTTTAGATTTGAGACACCAGGATAGTGTCCTTTAATTGTGAATCACACAGAATGAAATGATTGGCAAAGCTTTGCTGTATGTCCTTTTCCCTTCTCTCTCATTATCTTCTTCATTTGCCAAGTTTCCATTCATTGAAATAAATCGGCATAATTGCACGGTGTATTAAAATTCAGAACCATGGAGGTCTTCTTGAAATTGAGGACAGATTGAATGCAAGATAGAAGGTAATACCAGGAGGTCAACTTCATTTGAAAAAAGATTTTCTTCTTCCTTCCTGCGGACATGAGCAGTCCCAGTAGATGATGTTTCAACACTAAATTTCAATGTAGAACAAGAAATTTCGAGTGCCAAAGCTGATTTAATATGGAAATTCCTAAAACCCAGCATTAGATTCACTATTATATGTAGATTTTTAAGTTTAAAAAATGTTATAGGAACATCTAAAATATAGGACCTAAGTAAGATAGCAGCTTTATAGGAACTTTAGAATTAAAATGATATTATCTTGAAACTGATAAAGCTTATTGAAGTAAAATAACTTGAAAATATCATTCTCAAAGAATTCAATACAAAACTACTGAAAGATGTTTTTGGTATTCATATTCTTTCCAGTACAAGGTTTAGCAAAGACATCACAAATAAAGTCAAAGTAAAAGTGAGAGCAGAAAGGAAGAGAGAGAGAGAGAACAAAGGAAGAAAGGAAGGAAGGAAGGAAGGAAAGAAGGGGAGAAATACTATATAGAAATGGATCATCTCTCAGGAGAGATGATCTCTCTAGGAAATCAAGTAAATGGAGAAAATTTTTCAATGAGATGAATTGAACTCTGGCTATATCAATGGCCTCAAGCATAAAAAGATGAATTGAACAATGGCTATATCAATTGCCTCAAGGATAGCAATAACATACAGAGGTTGGTGCAGAACTGTCAGTGTTTATTGTGTTTTACATTGACCTTTTATGAGTTGAAATTGACTACACAAAACCTGACAAAAACATCAACAAGGCTGACAAGTCTTCTCCCATTGGTGAATTCTCAGTTGGGAAAGAATACAAAATCCATGTCTTAATATACTGGTTTTATTGGAAGGTGTCAGTTAATCATGTTATAACAGGTTGATTATATTAAATACTTTTTATCAAAGATGTTACAATAAGTTTCCATTGACAGAACTGATACCACACTGAATATGTGCAAAGCTTTTGTCATCATTCCTACTCTACAACATGACAGAAGTCCAGATTTGACAACACTGGGTTTTGCATATGATTTCTTTTCACCAAATGATCTATTTAAAGTCAAAAATTTATAATATCATGCACTTCATCATGAGATCCACTGATTTTACTATTTAATATCAAATAAAACTTGCAAGTTTAGCAGGAGCACTATCTGCAAAGCTGGAATGTCTTTCATGGTATAAGATTATACTTTAAACTATTGGAACTTAAAAATATACACAAGCCTTTTCTGGGAGTAGTTGCTCATGTCCATGGTGTAAATACATTCACTATGACTGATTTAAAGCTACTAATATTATGTTACTGAAAGACATTAGTTGGGGAGATATATGTATACTTAAAAGGTGAATGATTGTTTTTCACAAGTTAGTATAAACTCGCTCAGGTAAGCCCTTAGGACCTATTCTCTGACACATAGGACATGCATTTAACCAATGTCTATTACATAACTACATCTTCAATAGTTAAGGTCCAAACCCAAAACTCAAAATAGAGTTGATCATTTTCATCATTTATCCCAGTGTCTTATTTATAAAATTTACTGTTAATTTCTATAACCTGGCTGATATCTTTCCAACAAGGAACTTGGAAGAATTTCACTGAACTTAAAGGCAACATAAAGTCATCTTGATTTTCCTATATTGGTTGAACAACATAACAGGAAACTGTAGGTGGCAATTTTCCAAGATATCATTAGGGCATAAAGATATTACAACACATTGAGGCAGAAAGTAGTCTGTCTTAAACACTGCTTCAATTCTTAGCAAGAAATACATGTAATCAATAGCAATAACTATTCTGACCTGACCCTAATGAACAGTGAGTGTCTTATAGAAGAATACTGGATGCATATGAATATGACTTGAAGAATAATTAAAGCTGGAGAAGGAGTTTTATTCTATTTTTTCTTTTAGTGAACTGTGTGTGTGTGTGTGTGTGTGTTAAAATAAGAGCAGTCATCACCCGCAAAGCTTGGTAATAGATTGGCCTTAAGGAAGGGCACAGATGTATTTAAATGTGATATGAGGAGTACCAACTAATTAAAACATCTGACAGCCTCACTTTCTCACTGTGCATATTTTATCTAGCCATAACTACTAAAGCTAGTCCCATAACAATAAAATATTTTATATACGTTCTTTGGATTGAAGAAATTTCATTTATTTCCTAAAAATTGTGCACAAAGTCTTTATATATTGCTCTAATTTTGTTCAAAATCCCTTTGATGGTTTTATACTAAATTAAATTGAAAAAAATTAAACTCGATTTTTGAAAATCCCTCTTCAAAGTGACAATCTCTTACTAATATTTATCATATGATAAAGCAGTATTGCTTTTCCCATTTGATCATCAATATTATCATAACCAATTTTATCTATTCCTTCTTCTATGATATAATGCAATCAATTTATGTTAAATGCAAGCTGTCTTGTACAAGTTTTGGAATATGTTGACTTGAAAAATATTATTCACATTTCTGGCCACTAATTTAGGAAACAAGTCAAATCCCCATAATAATAAATCTTTTCAATGATTCTATTGAAAAGTACTTATTTGATAAACACTGCTTTTATTTACTGCACAAAATTGATATCCCAATGAACCTCTGTACCACTGACTGAAGCATTTACTCTTCGTTCCATGTCCATGTTTGGTTGATGATTAGAGTGCGAAGATCTCTAGAGCTAGTATAGGGTGATTTTTAGAATTAGATCAGCAGATCTTCCTGCGTGTACCTGAAAGTTTAATTCTGCTTGGCAGTCTGGTAGCTATTCTGTGGTCTGCTTAGTGTCACACAGCCTCCGAAGCTCACCTGGGTTTTCTGGACAGAAAGCAAAGGTACTCCTTCCAAGCCACCAGTAGGTTCAGAAAAATTAGAGTGTGCACTAATTAAAGGTAGTAAATCAGAAAAAGAGGAATCAGAAAATGTGACTATAGCCAATAGATGAAACGGAAGGGGCAGGACGCAGATTAAAGGGTAAAAACTGTTAGAAAGGACAGGTAAAGTGAGTCGATATTAAGTTGGGTAGTGACACACAACAAGCATATTTTAGAATTTATACACCAGGAAATTCATTTCTGTCTATGGTTTTGGAGTAGTAGTATGAGGAATGTGATTGTAAATAAATGTAGTCTGATAACATGAGAGAGCAAAAGACTAACTCTTTTCTTTCTTCCTTTACATAAAAGAACAAAAGACTACAAAGCAAAAAAAAGTCTACTCTTTAAAGCTATAAACTAACTATTACAAAGTAGCAATGTTTTAAAATGAGGAAATTTTCTAAAAAAATGTCAAAAATATATGGCATCATGTGAGAACTTCCATAACGTGCAAAGCATTTATTTATTCTCGTGGTGAGACTGCAGGAATGTGGTGTTAGTTCTTGACATGCCATCCAGGGATGGCAAAATCAATAGGAGGGACAGTAGACTGATGTCACATTCTGAGGACTACGTATGCACTATGTCCACAGTAAGTATTGAGGAGTTAGTATTTTCATTAAAATGCAAAGAATGAGTTTCTTAATCTTGAGCAAATAAAATGCTCAAGCCAAATAAACAACCCCTCCCTCAAACATCTCCAAACAAACTACAAATTAAAATAAAATATTGTGCCTGATGACTTTACATTGTTGCTAACTCCCCAAACAAATGTTAACTTTCCAACCAAAACCCTTCAGGAAATAGTGAGGGGGAAAGCCATATTTTACCAATCTTTAAAAAAAATTTAATTAACAGAGACATATCTTCAAAAGGAATAGTATGTGATGGGGACCCACAAGTATTAGTTTCATTTGCCTTTGGCATGTGAAACAAAAGGAAACATTTTAATTACAAAGCAGGTTTTCTGAAAAACAATATTATGCACCTTACACTACAAAATAAAATCCAGATGCATTAAAGAGTTGAATGTAAAAATAAATCATTCAGCTATATAAAATCTGGGCACATATGTATTAGTTCATAAGACAGGAAGAGGTTTCTTATATATAAAGTAAATGGAAAAATCCAGAAAATTGTTTTTCTATGCATCAAAGGACAAATCATAAATTATAAAAAGCAAGGGGAAAATGCAAAAGATGAAAAAAGTGTTAAAATATTGGAAGGCAAATCGACATTAAAATATATATTTATATCTAAATGTATATAAAGACACTTCAAAAAGTTAATGGATATAACTAAAAAATAAAGCTAAAAAATGTACTTTCCCACAAACTTTAGAGAATCTCCTGTGTGTGCGTGTAAATGCGCATGTATTTAAAGAAGTGGATAAAGAAACAAAAGCTACAAAATTTGCAAGCTAGATAAAGCGATCATTCTCCAAATTTTAAATTAACAAAAAAAACAAAAAAGATAATTTTAAAATTCTTAAATAATTTTATTAAAGCAACTGTGAATAAAATGAGAGATTTTATTTGCTTACCATATTATATTTAAAACTTTATTTAAAATGTACATATGAAAATCAATGAGATATTGTTCTTATAAATATATATATCTAATAGTGTCTCATCCTTCCTATACAAAATATATTCAAAAACTTGATGAGAGTTTCCACTTCTAGAGCAGTATGGAATTCTGCATTCTTATTTATTAAGAGCTCTCCACAATTAGTCAGTGTGATTAAGTCTTAGTGCCAAAAAGTAGCTTGCATTTATTGAAGAGGTGTGTCCTCAATGCTAGTAGGGGATCTCCTCTAATTTCATATTTTTCAAGTTTGACAGCCACAGATGTATGTCTATGTTTTTTTATGCAAATTAGCATCTGTCTGAAAATTGGATAATTACACACCTAATAGCTTGTGCTGGCTTGCTAATTTTTGTGTATAAATGCAAACAGATTTTGCACATGTAATAGCTGCCTTATAAAGTGTAAAGCACAATTTAAGGATATTAAGTTAAACTTTCCAAAGAAAGTAACTTGAAGATCTCTCTCTCTCTCTCTCTCTCTCTCTCTCTCTCTCTATATATATATATATATATATATATATATATGTGTGTGTGTGTGTGTGTGTGTGTATACATATGCACACATATATACATATATATTTCAGTGTAAATATAACATAAAACAACAGGGAAGAAGAGTGAAGTGACATATTTTTATTAAGTTCCTTGGAATATTACTTCCATACATAAAGCAAAACCAATCTTATGTTTTAAATTGGAGGAATACATGTAACCATAAACACAATCGAATTATAAAGTGATTGCAGTAATGTCAGTTTTGCTCTATTCCCATTCTAATCCAACACTCCACTCGAACCCCTACCCAAGAAGTAGCCCACACTCTCCACCACTGGATGTGACGTCTGCCTTTTCTGCCATTTTATAGAGATTACTCACCATCAAGTTGGCTTTCAACTCATAGCAATACTATAGGTTCAAATCAACTGAAATTCTGTGAGTTTTTGGAGGCTTTTATTTGTTTGTTGTTGTTAGCATAAATAGGTTCAAAGTATGAATAATTTTGTACAACCCTTTTTTACTGAAGTGCATCAGGCTTCAACTTTAAAATTAATTGTCTTCTAAAAGTACTCAGACATTATATCCTGAAGCACTATTTATATCCAATATTTTTTGTTATATTATTGGTTAATGCAAAGGGGAAAAATTAAAACATAAAAATGACAAATTTAAAATTCTGAAAAAGGCACTACTTTAGAGACAGAAAGGAATCTGTAATTACTAGGGCTTCAAGAATAAAGAAGCATAAATAAATGTGGCTCAGGATCACATAAGAGCAGTGAAAATATTCTGTAAGATAATGGAATTGTAGATATGGCATTACGGATTTATCAAATCTTATAGAACTATAAGCAAGCTCAAGTTGATATCATTGCATCCATATAGACTCATGAGTTATAAATATTTCATGTATACTAATGCAATTTGTTAAGAATAGTAGACAATTTTTGTATTGGCTACAGAAGGAATATAAGGCCTCTATATTTTCTGTACTTTTTGTAGTAAATCTAAAACTGCTCTGATAAATAACATCTATTAAAATTACAGGAGGCAAATCAATGATAATATTAATTTTATCACAAGGAAATAGTCAATTTTGAAAGGGAAAATATTGCCCTTTAATTCTTATCTGAATAACTCTGTTTACAAAGGTGTTAAAACAATCATAACTATATTAGGAGTCAAATTTTAGAAAGTCAAATTTGTCACCTCAAGCATTTAAAATGACCTCAGTTTTGACAGTGGAATGAAAAATGCGTGTATCTAAATAGAGTGTTTTAGTCTCTGATGATTTATTATGAAAATTGCATAAAGCTTACTTAAAGTCTGTAAAGTAAACCAGTTAAATTATTTTAAGTTTTAAAGTTTGCAAAATCATAATTTAAATAATGAAACAAGATAACTTTCCTGCTACAAATTATAATTGACTAGGAAGACATAGAATTATTTTTAATATGCCCGTATTTAAATATATGATAATACACATGATATGTAACTCTGCTTGGTCTTTTTTATTAACTGCCATTGAGTTGATGCTCACTCAAGTCGACCTCCTGTGGGTTTCAGAAATTGTGACTATTGTGGAATAGAAAGTCCATGGAGATGCTGGTGGTTTTGAACTGGCCACCATGTGGATCACAGCCTCACACTTAACCCCCACACAACCAGGGATCCTAGATAAAGAAAAACTATCTTTGACTACATCACCAAGTTGTGGGAATAGAGCATATGATTTCAGAATAAACCTTTGCTACTGTCTGGTGTTTGTTTTTTTCATCTTGTTATTGGGGGCTCGTCCAACTCTTATCATGATCAATACATACATCAGTTGTATGAAGTCCACATTTGCACCTTTGTTGCCATCATCATTCTTGAAATATTATCCCTCCACTTAGGCACCCGGTTTCAGGTCCCCATTTTTCCCCTTCCTCAGCCCCCTCCCCCATGAACCCTTAATAATTACAAATTATCATTATTTTGTCATATTGTACTTTGTCCGATGTGTGCCTTCACCCACTTCCCTCTTGTCCATACCCCAGGAAGAAGGCTATATGTAGATCCTTACAATAGGGATCCCTTTCTACTTCACCTTCCCTTCACCCTCCTGGTATCACCACTCTCCCCACTGGTCCTGAAGGGATCATCTGTCCTGAATTCCCCGTGTTTACAGCTCCTATCCATACCAGTGTTCATCCCCTGGTCTATCTGGATTTGTAAGGTAGAATTGAGATTATGATAATGGGTCCTGTGTGTTTTTTGTTTATGCTTAAAATATGATTCTTTTTGTATATAAGTATAGCTGAAGCATCATAAAGCATAGCATCAAATCAGTTTCTTTTTAGGGTACATAGTACCCTAAACTTTGATGCAGTATAAAAATAGTATAATTCTATTAGTCATATTTTTATGCTAATGGTCTTAACAAGGGCAATGTGCAAATTATCTTAAAACACTTACATTATTGACATTGCAGTTGACACTGTTCTTATTTTAAATGATTATGTTGGTTGTTTTCTCACTTTGTTTGTTCACTGCATACTTAAAATTATGTGCTCCTAACTTCCCCATGACTCTTTAATTGGCATTTATATATCAAATGGTATGTTTTTCTTGGTGTTGCCTTTTATTAGTCAACCCAATGAATTTTTGTTTATCTTCTACAATTACACATAATTCCACTCTATCTTTTTCATTCTTCAATTTTCAGTCTTTAGTTTTTCAACCTTTTTAAAAAACTAAATATTGCACTTATCCTAATCCTCATTCCTCAGTGTGATTAGTGTGTAAAACACATCTTCTTTACACAAAAGAACTAAGAGACATAAAAAGGATTTTTCTCTGATTAAAAGGCTGAGCCAGTCTGAGCCCTGGTGGCCTAGTGGTTGTGTCCAGGAATGCTCCAGGAGCAAGGCTGGTCTTCCTATTCCACCAGGGCAGTGATGCCCTATACACCAAAAAAAGACTGTGCCAGAATCCCCCATTTCTTATATTTGTGATTTCATATCAATAGCAGATAAGCTCAAACTAAACCTATTACAATGTTTATTCTGACTCATAGCAAACTTATACAGGATATCTGATGCTCTTTTTTATTTTATATTAATAGTAGATAGTTTTTCAATTTATATTTTCCATCTGAATTACTCCAGGGTAAATATTACCTTCAGACACAGATGGAGTATTGGCCGTCTTCATTTGTAGGTTTTCTAAATGTCATTCTTCATTTAACGCTTAGGAGTGAATGAAAGAGGAAATTAGATCAGGTCCCTCTTCTTGTAGGTACAGTTGAGACATATTTCAGAACCAAAAGCAAATACTTATTTTCTTAGTGTTTGTTGTGTAGTCTGGATTGATGAGAGAAGACAATCCAGAGATACTCATATGTGTCTAAGAGTGAATGTTGTATCAAAGAGCAATTACGCATCAAAAAAGCATCCCTGCCTATTCCAGATCAAGTCTGGAAGTCCCATATTGGCCCATATGTCCGTTATTAGCCTGTAAGTCCTCCTTAGACTTTCACAGTCATGTAATCATGCTGAAGGCAAGAAGATCGCAGGCAGTGGGTAAGGAAGACTTGTGGATTCAATGGTGGTAGTGGGAGCATCTCAGCACTGAAGTGGGTCTCCAAAGAGCTCCTCCAGTTCCAGGCCTCTGGCTTCAAAAGTCTCGCTCCGTGTCCTTTGTCAACAGGAATGTCTTGTGGGGAGATGCAGCAGAGAGAGTGTGTCTGGTCTCCAATGAGCTATTTATCTCCATCTCCCCTCCATATGAGGTCATCAAGCTGCAACCTGATGGACAGGCTAGACTCCACACCTTCCACAAGTTTAGAATAGATTATGTCAGTGCCACAGTGTTAAAGTCCCTTTAAGAAAATGTTTCCATTTTTGAGGTAAGCTTATTGTTGTTTTTTGATTCCAATTCAGAACTATCCCATGCAGAACAGAAAGAAACACCGCCTACTGCTGTGTCCTTAACAGAATTTTGGTGTTTGAACCCATTCTTGCAGCCACTCTGAATCCACTCTGTGGAAGGTCTTTCCTTCTTTGCTGCCCTTCTACTTTGCCAAGCATGATGACTTTGTCCATGGATTGGTCTCTCCTGATAACATGTTCAAAGTATGTGAGAAGACATCTTGCTTTTCTCACGAGAAATATTCCAGCTGTACTTCTTCCAAAGATAGATTTGTTTATTCTGGAACTCCAGTATGTTCATTATTCTTTGACAGCATTGTAATTTAAGTGCACCAATTCTTAATCTCCATTCCTCATATAATGTCCACCTTTAACATATGAGGATAATTAAAATACCATTGCTTGGGTCAGGCATGCAGTCCTCAAAATGCAATCCATGATTTTCAACCCATTCTTGTGCAGCAGATAAGCAAAATCAAGTGCATCATTTCATTTCTTGTCTGCTGATTCCATGGAGTTTTGAGTTGGTTCCAAGCAAGATATCTTTAGTCACTTCAATCATTTCTCTGTTTATTATGATATTGTTCATGGGTCTTGTTTGAGAATATATTATTAGTATTATTGTTTTTACATTGAGTTGAAACTAATGTTGCATACTGCCTCCCTTGATCTTCATAAACAAGTTCTTTTTTTCAGCAAGTAAGGTTTTCCCATCTGCATATCACCACTGGTTCACTTTTCTTCAATCCTGACACAACATTCATCTTTCATATAGTTCAGCTTCTTTCAGTATCTGATCAGCATGCAAATTGAATAAGTACTGAAATAATATAATGAGAGGCACACATTTCATGATCTTAAATCATGTAGTATCCCCTTGTTTTGTCCGAACAACAACTTCTTCATCTATGTTCAAGTGCCCTATTAGTGTAATGAAATGGTCTGGAATTTCCATTCTTCTAAAAGGTATCTGAGGTCCATACTGTTTCATTTGATCCATACTTCTGAATGCCATTGAATAGTAAATAAAAAACAAATAAACATCTTTCTGCTTTCTGTCCAAATTGATCTGATGTCAGTAATCTTCCTCATTTCATGTCCTCTTCTGATTCATTGAGTTGAACTTAACATTGGTTAACAGTGAATTTAAGACGAACCATACAGACGGCTCTGCAGTCTAGTAAGGTTAAAAAAAAGAGTACTTTTATTTATGTGTCCTTTCCTGCAACAGAGCATGCTGACAAGGAACTGACATTTATCTCCTTTTATCATTGATATTATCATCCTCTATGCTCAGGCACAGAGACAATTGTGAGGATGGTACAGCACCACGCAGTGTTTCCTTCTGTTGGGCCAACTCCATGGCACCCAACAATCGCCTTAGTCTCTGCTCGGCAGGTCTTCACATGGAGAACAAGTACCGTTCACTGTACCTGTGATTATACAGTAAGTCAGTAAGTCCGTTTTGTTTAGGAAATTCTACTTATAAACCCATTTCCTATATCTTTCTGTGGAGCTTTCATGGGTAATAAAGGTCATTTATTTGGGCTCTTCATGGACTCCTCTTATATTTCAATTCATTCAGTGATTAGGCATGATACTTATGTACATCACTATCAGTGAGGCAAAACAAAATTTAAAGCCATGTTACATTTTTCCCAGAAATAGTGTCTCTAAGGTATAACCCTCAAAATTAAGAAAAGTAACTATTCATACAAGACTAGGAAATGATGACACCCCCTCTCCCTTCAGTGGGTTAGAAAGAAAAGAAGAATCAATTTGAACTTAAGGTGGAGACATTATCAGTCTGCATGACTTAAGGCAAACAATGGTTAGGCAGGAACTACTAAAGGGGAAACGATGTTGCTTACTTCTGGGGGTGGGGTTACAAGATATCAGGGAGACATGAGATACCTGGTGTGAGCAGGATGATGGGACTATCTGAAGGTTGTAGAAAGTCCCGTGCCCTAGTCTACACATCAGAGAGAATCAGTTGATCCCTTAGGAATGTCGGAAAGCAACAGAAAGAGCTATGTGAGCTAAATGAACCAGCAGCTGGAAATACAAAAGTACACATAAATGAGGCCCATGAAACATGTAAATCAGTGGTTCTCAACATTCCTAGTGCTGCAACCCTTTAATATAGTCCCTCATGTTGTGGTGACGCCTCCAACCATAAAATTATTTTCATTGGTTCTTCATAACTATAGTTTTCCGAGCTTTATGAATCGGGTGACCCTGTGCAAGGGTCATTCAACCACCAAAGAGGTCGTCACCCACAGGTTGAGAACCACTGCTGTAAATCAAAGACTAGTTAGGATAAGTAATCCTCTGAACCTACTTTGCTGAGAAGGATATTAAGCAGCTAATCTGTTTACCTTCTTCAGTTCTCTGAAACCACAAAGACTTGGAACTTTGTCCAATCAAACATGAAATATATAATGGCTGAGTTGAAAGAAAATAAATATCACCTACCATATAAGATTAATGGCTTAATGTAAATAAAGTTGAATTGAAGAACAAGGGATGTGCTTTGTTTTCTACAACTGAATTCTGTGGACTGAATGTCTAACCCTTCCAGAAATATGAAGTAATCTTACTTTTATCATGTGAGACCTTACAGAACATTTCACTTTTCCACATGATTTCCCCTCAAAAATAGCTATTGTGACCTTCCACCTCTCTATTCAGCCAAAGTCTTTTCTTTTATTAAAAAGAGAACAGTAAACAAGAGACCCTATCTAATTCTCACAGCTGATGCTCATATAAGAAACTATGAAAAGGGTCTTGGGGTGTCTCATTATTATTATTCTTTTCTAAATGTTTTTGTATCACTTTTACTTGAATTGCCCTATTCTGTTCATAAAATTCCAAATTGATCTAACAAAATAAAGTGCAATGTATCCAGCAGTCCTTTCATATAAAGTATTGAAATCTTATAGTATAAATGAAATATTAAATGAATCATTCTCAATTATATTCAAGTGTGGATTCTTGGATCAGTTCACCAGCATTTAGTTCCTTTCTCATTGATTACTGATAAAAAGTTGTAATGAGATCATCCTGTGAGGCACCTTAGTAGTGTAGCGGTTGCACATCAGATGACTACCAAAAGGTCAGCAGTCCAAAACCATCAGCCACTCCAAGGGGATAAGAGATTTTCTTTTCAACTCCTGGAAAAAGTTAGGTTCGTAAACTTAAAGGAGCAGTTCTGCCTGATCTCTTGATTCCCCATAAGGCAGCGTTGCCTTGTTGGCAGTGAATGCTTGTATCCTATGCCCATAAAGTTGGTTTTATTTGTATGTTTACATCTTTAATAGCATGCAGGGCTTTAAATGTATCAATATCAATTTTCCTGCTAAGCATTAAGTAGTAGAGTCAAAAATAAGTTAAAAAATGTAAGACTTCAATAAGATCAGTGAGCACAATGAGTGCAACAATAGGGTTCAAACATCACAATTGTAGGAGTGGGCAGTGTTTGCTTGTATTCTGCATATGGCAGCTGTGAGTCAGAATCCAATGAACAATGCATACCAACTCTAATAAACAATAATCCATGACTATTTCCATATAGTCAATTATGTTAAAAGCTGAGTGATAATACATAGCTTCAGTACCTCATTAGGTTGAGAGAATTTATTAAGAGAACTCATTAGAAAGAACTAACTTCAGAGAAAGAGCACAGACTGGAATGTGACACTAAATAAAATATTCATTTGTTGTGACTGATCTTATTGCATCCATCATTGTACGTGATTTTGTTTTCAGGAGGCAGGTGGAGCACGTAGGGTAGATGATTTACCAGCCCTTTTCCTTCACTGAAGCACGGCACGAACCAAGTAAGGATGCAAGATGGTGATCTATGGAGGTCTTACACAGAACAATTTAGAGTTGCACGTGTCATTTGTGACCATGTAATACAAGATGGGTGATAGGAAACAGAGCTTCAGAGGTACTAAATCTGTTACCCGAGGGCATGGAGTTATTTAGTAGAAGATATTAAATCTAGAAATCTTGTCTTCCCACTCTTAATAAAGTATTCTTTCAAGACCTTTGTTAATCTTTCTACTTCTATTAAGAGTAAACCAAATGACTTTTCCCTCATGGCATTGAGAGATAATTTTAATGTTCCCTATTAGATTTATCATCTCCAGGAAAAATATTTTGCAAGGCCCTGTTTCTTGAAAGAGATGATTTCCAGATCATTCACTTTTGATTGCCTTTTTTCCTGGATATTCTCTAGTTAGTGAGTACTTAACTTCAAATTATGGAGACCAGAATTACATAATATTTCAGAAAGGTGAATATTAGGTGCTTCATATACAACTTCCAAAACATAGAAACAGGCTAGTCTTGCACATGTCAGTAGCAGATTAGGGTTTTCGTGTAAAAGTATAGACTCCTGTGCATATTTTCACTGGCATTTTAAGACTGCTTACACGAGGGTTTCAAATAAAAATACCATGTGCTCATCTCGATATTTTCCTACTGAGGATGGATGTGAGGACTTGACAGAAACACTAAGGCAAAATTAACAACCTGGGAGAAATTGCTGTGCTGAGGAATGGAAATCAGGTCTGTGGAATGTCCTTCTAAGGCTGGCCTCATTTGTGACTTTCAACTCTATAAAATGGTGAAGGCATAATAAAGACATCAGTTGAATCTAATGTGATTTCTAAAAATAGCCAATCAAAAGTTGCTAGTGTCTGTCAGACAGTTTTTAGTACTTTAAGGCATAAGCAGAACTTTCTATATACTTCCATGATTTAGTCTCTATATTTCTAAAGATACCATAACTTCTTAAAACAGCATCCTTTGTCAGAGATATGATAAAGACACTAAAGTTGCAAAACCATTTGGATATATATTTATTCTTATATTCATTTATGTCATCTATTTATATATATATTATAGAAACTTGTAGAATCCATACCTCAAACCACACATAGAAACAAACACAAAAATGAATCAAAGGTTGTATATTACTTGTCTATTTGATAGCCCTAAATTTCTAAATCACAGAAAGGTTTTGAATTTGATATCACAGTCATCTATTAATATTCTACCAATCTCTCCATGTTCAGTCATCCTCCTCATCCAATACTAATCACTTATGCTCAAGAAACTTTCTCATAGTTTGTTTCAACATGACTCATGTATTATCATTCTAGTATAGCCTCATGCATTTAGTGTCTGTTGCTTCTTTTCCATACTCTAGGAAGAACCCCACTTTTAAAATTATACAAGCACAAAACTTCAGAGCACACCCTTTTTTCCATTTTCAGTAGACAAATACAAATTATTTCAAATTTTTGAATTAAAAATTCAAAATTTGTATTAAATTTCAGTTAGAATTACTTTCTCTAATAATTGATGATAATATGAAAATTGTACTGATGTCATCTGAGTTAGATCTATAATTAACATTCAAGGAATCTGCAAAACAACCATGATATGTGAAAATTATTTTTAAAATGAGAGCATCTGAAAATTGCCCAAATGGCACGCAGCAAATAAACAACAACAAAACCAGTAAGTTATCTGATGTTGAGGAAAAAAGATATTTTTTTTCAGAAGGTGAAATAAATGACATTTAGCAGAAAAAAGTCAAATCAATAAACAGCAAGAGCCCGTGTCTCAAAACAATATCTAAAGCAAAAATTGTTGCACTCAACTTTGACAGATCTCTAGAAAACAAATAAAGCTTTATAACAACCAAGAAAATTTTTAATAAACAACAACAACAAACAAGTTAGAAAGTAACGACATTTGTAGCATGTTTATCTGCTCTTTCCCTGTAATCTTGCCTGGCTCCATGGCAGTATGGGATGATAGCTCCTGTTTCTAAAAGGAGTAGAAAAAAGTTAAATAGAAAATGTTGTGCTTGTCTCTTTTAATCTGTGTGGTACCTACATAATGGATTAGGCAAAGCCATGTTTCCCAACTTGCAATTAATTCAAGGTAGAAACTAATTTTGGATTCATAATAAACATTTTAAGGCAAAGGAACCATCTACACCTGCTTAGAGAAAAATCTTATGCTGCTTCTGCTGTTTCTGTTGATGTTAGATGCCAAGTGAGTTCCTACTTATGGTGACCCTTTGTCCACCAATCCTATGTCCTGGGCCATCCCCACAATTGCTTTTCTGTTTGAGCCCTTACTTCTTCCAAAAAAGATTAATTTTGTTCTTCTGAAAGTCCCTGGAAATTTAAATTTTCTTTGCCAATACCAAAATTCAAATGGGTCATTTTATTTGTAGATTTCTCTATTTGCTTATCCAGCTTTCACATATATTTGAGGCATTGAAAAATAGCATGAGTTACCCAAGGGATGCAATCAAAACAACAATGAAATAACAGCTTACGGCCACAATCATAGTCCTGTTTAAAAAAAAAATAGAACTCATGCACTATTGATGGGCTTGTAAACTTGTACAACCATTGTGCAGCAATTACTTAAAACAACCAGGAATAAAGATACCATATGATCCAGCAATAAATATGCTTGCTATGTAGAATACAATATAGAGTTATGCTCTCCCATCTTCACTGTACCACTTTGCAATATCAAGAAACTGGAAATGGCCCAAATACCCACTAGCAGAGAAATGGATAAGTAAACCATGGTACACAGACACAGTGGAATAATATGCCTCCCAATGAAAGCAATGATAAAACTATGAAACACCTAACATCTCATGGGTGGACCAGAAAACCATTAAGCTAAATGCAATTAGTCAATGACCAAAGGACAACTATTGTATGAGGCTAATATTAAAAGATAAACCCCAAGGCAAAAGCATATATCTGTTCTCATGTCATATTAATCTTCTAATCCAGTCTCCCAAGCAATGAGGCCCTGTGACTACTTAATGCTCATGATCATTCTCTCCCCTTATTTGTAGATCCTAACCTCTTCAACAGAGGAGGCATCTCTGCAGCTGGGGTCAGATTCTCATGTTGGAGGGAAGAGACCAATCAGTCATTACCCTAAAGCTTTGTTCCACTGTCACCGCAAATCAACAGACACTACTACGAGGGTGTCCAATGAATCTTAAAAGAAATTCAAATACTTAGGAGGGGGATGAGTTGGTCTGTCTTTGAGAAAGTGGTCATACATCTCTTGGTGTGCAAACCAGGTTGGGTAACCAACCAATGGGAATCATTTAACATTCCCTTCACAGACCTCCCTAGGAGAGGGGAGAGCACACTCTAGTGTGTTGCTAATTGGGCACATTTTTTCTTTTTTCCCTCCACCCTTTGGTGAATCAAGCCTGTTTTTGAGATGGTCTCTAATTTCAGGAGAGATAAACCCATTTTTTTAATGGAAACCTAATATATATATATATATGTCTTTGTCAACAGTTTTATTGGCACATAATTTACATGTCATTCAATTGAATGGTTCAATCATATCAAGGGGAATTATACAATCTCTACCACACCTATCTTAGAACTTCCCTCACCTTCACTTCCCCCATGGCTGAATCACTTTTAAAGTGAGTTTTGCAATCACGATCGGTTCTAGTGCTACCTTCTTCATTATTTATTCCCCAAGTCTCTGTTTCCTCCTTTTTACCCATCCCTCACCCCTGTATTCCATACAGCACTTCATATCGGTTATTATCATTGTACACCCACTCCGCCTATGCTTCACACCTGGGAAACCCCACAGAAAACAATGAACAGCTTGCACTAAGTTAGGAAAGATAAGATCCTATTGGTATAAAGACAAAATACAAATGATGTTTCAATGGGAAAAGACCTCCATTAACATTCACAAAGCCAGGGAAGGCATTTCTGTCATGGAACAATTAAGAGATGCTTGTAACAAGCACAACTTCAGGTTGTGTCTATAGAGGGAACAAATGGCCAAGTATTGAGCTCAATCTAGCAAAATATTACAATGCTAGCTCCGTGATAATAGTGCTATTTGGAATGCTTGCCTTTGCCTATAGCAGATCTGTCAGTGGTTTGGTCTGACTACATATTTTGTAGACAGGGTTTGGGTGCTCATTGTACTCCATAGCCTTCTACAAATTGGGCATTCTTAATATAAGCTCTGATACTTTTCTCTTCAAAATGTTTGAATTTTGTAATTGCGGTCTTTGTAACACACAAGCTGGTGTGCTTCTTCTGCATGGATTTTAGTTGATTCCTTGCTTAGATGACTGCTTGTTTGAATATAAGCTTTTATGACACCAGACAATATTTCGATTGATAGCCCTGCACCATCTGCTTTCTTCACCACACTTTGCTGAAGCACCCTTATATTCAGTCATCTTTTCATGAAGAGTCATGTTGGAAGAACTATTTGTTCTTAATTTGGAGGTAGGATTAGTGAATGATAAGGATGTATTTCCATTTTCCTGGACTTGTTTAATTTCTCTGCAGCTTTAATGTAAAGTTGTTCTTTAAATCACAATTGCTCATTGACCTTGTTTGAGCTAGTAATATTGAGCAACTCTGCGTTCTCTTTACCCAAATGCAATTAATTTGATCCCTGTACATTTTTTCTGTGGTGTACATTTATCACCACTGGTTCTTGCAATAAATAAACTAGTTTTTCAAAATTTTATTATTCATCCTCAAACATAATTTTTATAACCAGGGCTATATTTTCCAAACCTTGATCCTACTTTTTTCTTTCCAGCTGTCTCATTCCAATCACTAATAATTATTTATCAATGAAACTTGAGTGTGCCCGATCCATTTCAGATTGAAGAAGATGGTAGAATTACTTATTACTTGTTTTAGTAGTTGGTGCATACATTTGAATAATATTTGTACTAACTGGATTTTCTTGTATGTATATAGATATTCTATCACAAACACTATTGGAAATGTTCTATTTTGAAAATTAATGGGATACCATTTTTCCTCATTTTCCATTTTTGTCATAGTAGGCCATACTATGTCACTGCAATCCATACTATACTAAAATTTCAAAGTCATTGCTATTGGTTACCTTTCACATCTTAGCCCTCCTATAGGATGAGTAGAACTGCCCCTGTGAGTGTCTGAGACTAGCTTTTTATAAGAGTGGTACGTATCCCAAGACAAGTGTAATGGATCGAAATTACTGACTCTACCTTCAGCAGCCCCACAGGTAACCCACTAACCAACAGAGTATTTCTCAATTGAAAACCCTACGATTGTCTAAATCACAGTGTCCCTTCATGTAAATGAGGGTCTTGAACAATTTGCTCCCCTCACCTCATTAAGGTGGGAAGACAACTCTGCTTCAGCTGCATTCGGAGCGCTCTCCAACCTGACTACAGGAGCTCTTGGCAGAGTCAGTGTTGCAAGAGCTGCTACTTCCTAGGTCACCAGTTCAGAATAGCCAGCTATTCCCGCGGAGAAAGAGGAGTCTTATCTGCTATTGTGAAACTCTCTGGCCTAGGAAACTGCCCTCTCATGTAAACTTGCTATGAGTTGAAATCTATTTGATGGAAGTGAGTTGCTGTTTTGATCATACATAAGGTGCTCATTTTTGACCCTGTGTCAAAGGATGATCCTCTTCCTTCCATAATATTTCCAATTGATACTGCCTAAGAAGCAAATTGTCTCTTTCTTCCTCCTAATCTGTTTTAGTCTTGGAACTCCACTGAAACCTGTCTGCTATGAGTGACCCTGTCCTCGTTGACACTACTGGTGACTTAGATAGCAGTATCAAAGAGTCTGTAAATCACTCCGGTAAAATAAACTGGCCAATGAATGCTGGTACATGAGTGGTAAATATACATACTCATATACATATAATAGCTTTGTTTTTCAAAATAAATCAATATCTGTTTGTTAAAATATGGTGACTCTTACGAGAAGAACGGTGACAAGATGAGTTCACGATGGCTGTGTGGATGGGCTTGAACATAAGGATACTTGTGAAGATGACACAGGATCACACAGTGTTTCATGTTGCTGTACACAGAGTCACTCTGTGTCAGAAACAGCTCGAGGGCACCTAACAACTGCCACATGGAATGGAATCATTTCTGATACACGGTAATCTGGAATGACAGAATGACAGAATAAAATCGTTCCCCAGATTGTTTTGGTCTGTTGTCTTTACAGAATGAAATAACCAGGTCTTCTCTTGTGGAATTTCGGAGCAATTTTGAACTACCAACCAAAGACAGTGAAATATTCAGATTAGGATTTTTTTTTTTTTTCTGTCATCACTGCCTCTGGTGGTCGTGGGCTGTACCCAGTGCCGCTCCTGAGAGCTGCCGCTGGATTTGAACCGCCAAGCCCGCGGGCCGCAGTCCCACACTCAACCACTTACACCACTGGGGCTCAGCCCCTAGATTAGGATTTTTTAAAACATGTTTAAAATCATTTAAAAATTAAAATGCGTTTTCAGT